>OX596014.1:11441145-11496095 GCA_951394025.1 Heteromyza rotundicornis | reverse complement strand
GGACGCTGTAACTCATAGTCCGCAATAGATCGCAGTCCGTGTAATTGCATGCTGATACTATATGTAATTCTCTGTAGTACTTGCTAAGGTATTAGAGGACGCAAAAAAGTGGCATATAAGAAAAAATCTAAACAAACTTACATGCAAATTTACTACTTTTTCTACGATTTTTAAAAAATATTGCGAAATTAATTTTTTAATATTTTTTTTTAAATATAGTACATACTTTCAACACTTGCCTCCAATTGAAAACAGACCGATTTCGTGCACTATATTTTGTAAGACAAATTAATGGACCTACACCTTTTTTGTTTTTTTTATATTGGTTTTAAAGAAAGGGCAACATTGAGTGCTCCCCCATGCTTCCAGGGTTGCCAAATAACAAAAACACATACCGTTTCATTCTATTTGGACAATTTCTGAAGTATTGTACCTAAACATTTATGCTATTCTCAGTTTTAGTTTTGAAAAGCTATATCTCTCATTCGAAACACTGTGCATCGCACAGTTATTTGTCTCCATATAAGCTTGGGACAAAAATCGAAGGATCGTTCTAAATTAATTGAATTTAAGTTTCTAAATGTATCTTAGGTCCGCTGTCTCACCGTTTGTAAAGCCCATAAGGAGGCGTGTCCGGTAAGTAAAAGTATATATATTCTTGATCAGCATCATCCAGAGTCGATAGAGCGATATGTAAAAAAAATTTCAAGGCGGATTTTTTGGCAAAAGTGAAGTGGCTATGAACGCCTCTTGCCCAAATTTCTCCCATATATATGTATTCATAGTTTCTAATCTTAAATGTTAAATTCCAGATAGTTTGCTTCTAAATTCATCTAATTCATGATCTTAATTTAAAATTAACGATTTCAGCCTACTGAAACGGTTAGTTACAATATTTGTTCTGGTTTTTTTCGGTTTCGGCTTTATTTCGGTTTCGACCGAAATTTAAAAAAACTAGAGAGTGGACTATCTTCGGCTATACCGAAGCTGAAATACCCCCACACAGTAGGAGGAAGTACCTCGAACATAAAAAATTGTGGTCTCAAGACCCTATTTTGAGCCAATTATAGGTGGTTTTGGAGCCCGGACCATGTCAAAAATCCATTTCTAAAAATTTCCAATCAAATCCACAAAAAAAAAAAAATTGGTCTCAAGACCCCATTTAGACCCTTATATATGTGACTTCGGAACCTCGGACCATGTCAAAAATACGTTTCTAAACATTTCCAATCGAATACAACAATAAAAAATTTTAACCTTTTTTTCGGTTGGGAGCCACGCCCAGTTTTTATCCGATTTGGCTGATTCTCGAACTTGATCTCAGTATTTACGAGAAAAACTTGTACCCAAAGTTTCAAGTCGATATCTCCAAAACTGCGACCGCTTTCGTGCGGACGGACAGACGGACAGACGGTCAGACGGACAGACAGACGGACATCGCTAAATCGACTCAGGAGGTGATGCTGATCAAGAATATATATACTTTTCCATACCGGACACGCCTCCTTATGGGCGTTACAAACGTTGTGACAAAGTTAGTATACCCTGCCACAGTGAGTGTGGGGGTATAATAATTTCGGCCATTTCGGTTTCGGCTGAAATTGAAAAACGCTTTCGGTCGGTCTCTAAAAATTACAAAAACATGGCGCATGTGCAGGGTATTTTAGCTTCGGTCAGACCCAAGATAATTCTCTTACTAGTTTTAACATTATTTGGACTTTTTGTAATCTTCGCCTTTCGGTGAGATCGTTTATGTTTAGTTTTATGTTGTCTTTTCTTCTTTACAATAAAATATTTTTGTGGCAGGGTATATTCAATTTGACACAACGTTTGTAGCGCCCTAAGGAGGCGTGTCTGGTATGGAACAGTTTTTTTTTGTTGTATACGATTGGATATGTTTAGAAACGGATTTTTGACTTGGTCCGAGCTTCCAAAACCACATATACATGGGTCAAAATGGGGTCTTGAGATCAACATTTTTTTGGAGGGTTCGATTGGAAATTTATAGAAACGGAGTTTGGACATGCTCCGAGGCTCCAAAACCACTTATAATTTATATTAATGGATATACGAGACAAGTAATGTACAATTTTTATGAAATTCGTAACCTCGTGCACTTAGAAAAAACCCTATTGTAGAAATAACTACGATCGTACTTATTTCTATTAAAACAACTTCATTAAAATAACTTTAAAATACACTTGAAATACTTCAAACTAAATTCGTCAACATTAAAATAAAGTAGACTATCTTTAATTAAAATTTTACCACTTCTAAATAAATATTTAACACGACCTCAAACTAAAATGGGAATTTTAAAGTAAGTAAAAAAAAGTTTAATTTATTTTAAAATGAAATTTTATGAGATTGTTTCGTACTTGCTAGGAACATTTCTAACTTTACAATATAAGGTGGATATATTTTCATGTACATGAAATATATGCATTTAGCATGTATTACTCTTTACATATACATACTAAAAATTAACTTCTTTCCGGTGGTCGAATTCGCAAATTTCCTTTCGTAAATTTTCTTAAACTCGTATCCACTTCGGTAGAATTTTTATACCCCCACACTCACTGTGGCAGGGTATACTCACTTTGTCACAACGTTTGTAACGCCCATAAGGAGGCGTGTCCGGTAAGGAAAAGTATATATATTCTTGATCAGTATCACCTCCTGAGTCGATTTAGCGATGTCCGTCTGTCTGTCCGTCTGTCCGTCCGCACGATAGCGGTCGCAGTTTTGGAGATATCGACTTGAAACTTTGGGTACATGTTTTTCTCGTGAATACTGAGATCAAGTTCGAGAATCAGCCAAATCGGACAAAAACTGGGCGTGGCTCCCATACACCGAAAAAAAAGGTAAAAATTGTTCAAGTCTTTTTTATTGTTGTATTCGATTGGAAATGTTTAGAAACGTATTTTTGACATGGTCCGAGGTTCCGAAGCCACATATATAAGGGTCTGAATGGGGTCTTGAGACCAACATTTTTTTTTTGGTGGATTTGATTGGAAATTTTTAGAAATGGATGTTGGACATGTTCCGGGCTCCAAAACCACCTATAATTGGGTCAAAATAGGGTCTTGAGACCACATTTTTTTATATTCGAGGTACTTCTTCCTACAGTGTGGGGGTATTTCAGCTTCGGTATAGCCGAAGATAGTCCACTCTCTAGTTTTTAACATTTTTTAACGAAATGCGACACGGCTACTCTGTGCCCTCTTCAGAAATTTGGAATCGTTTCCAATTTCTTTAGAAAAATTATCAGCTGTCATATTTAGTGAAAGGAAATGAAGAACAGCTAAAATGACCCAAAAGGCAAAAGTGAAATACAAATTTGTGCTTTGTCATTTGTAAAAAATGCTATTCTAATACAATTTTACAGCATAAGAAACTTGAAAACATTTTTCTTGAGTAGTTTCTTTAGAGCTGGAAACGAAGCTCAACGTTTCATTTATGTAACGTTTAAAGTTTTTATTATTAAAACTTCTTTGTTAAAAGCTTTATGAATTAAAGTATGCCCATATATATTTAAATTGTTTACGTTTTTGAATATAAATAACTTTTCTGTCTATATACCTTAAAGCACAACCACACATTTTTTCATAACTCTAGTTATAAAATTTGGATATTGAAGTGATGGTACTTTTTCGACTGATTTGGTACTATTTTGTTTGACTTTTTGTACAAAATATATCAGTGAAAATACGATTTTCACTTATATAGGAGGTGGCAGTCGACCAATTCCGCCCAATTTCAATACCAACTCCTTTTAGGGCCTAAAAAGGATAAATCCAAAATTTGAGATCGCTACACTGAAAAAAAAGTGTACTCCAGTTAAGGAAAAATGCCTTAATCCAAAGAAAAAAGGGGAATGAAACAGCACTAAAGTCATGATAGCTTTGAAATTAGGGAACACTTTTACTTAAGATGAGTATATATTTTGACTTTAAAATTAATACTTATTTCTTTCATAACAGGAATATTTCTTTGAATTTAGTAAAAAGTTCTTCAATTCTAAGAAGTTTTTCTTCGTTTTTAAGTCAAAAATTTCTCCTAAAAATTTTTTTTTTTATTTATTTGTTCATTTTTTATATTTTTTTTCTTTTTATTTTATATTTTTTTAAATCATATTTCATTTTATTAACTCAAATTAAATTTACAATTTATACTGATAACAAATATGTACTTACGATTTCACTTCGGTGGGATTCGAACCTGCGACCTTTGGCGTTATGACAAGACCAATCAACAGACTGTGCTATAGACAGCATAATTGCGCTGCCGTCTAATTTTCACTACGTTTCACACCAGCGGCGGCCGTGGTGCAGTGGCTAGGACCTTTGCTTCCCGATCAAAAGGTATCAGGTTCGACTCTCGCCTGGGACAAGCAGAAATTTATATTCATGCCAAATATTTTTTTTTATTTATATCAATTCTATTTCTAGAAATTTCTAAAAATTTTGGAAAACTACGTTAGACGTATACAAAACAATTTTTTTTCCTTGTATTAAAAACGAACTTCTTTAAATAAAGTTAAAATTTACTAAATTTAGTAAAATCAGACATATCAGCAGCTGCTGTGGTGCAGTGGTTAAGACCTCCGCTTCACTATCAAAAGGTATCGGGTTCAACTCCCGCACGCGGTATTCAAAAATTTATATTTATGCGAAATATTTGTTTTTTATTATTTAAATCAATTATATTTTTAGCAATTTCTATTTTGAAATACTCACTTTTTAAAAAAAAGCTGAATCCTTCTTTCAATTTATAAAAATATCTTTCTTAAAAACAAAGATTTTTACTAAAAGTAAGTATAATTTTCTTTGAATTTAAAATATGAAAATGTTACTTAAAATTGAGAAATAAATACTAGAATTTAGGACACGTATACTAAAAAAATTATTTTTTCCATATATTAAAAAAGAATTTCTTTAAATAAAGTTCAAATTTATTCACAATTAATAAAATCAGCTGTCTTTAAAATAAAGAAAAATATGAATTTGTTTTAAAGAGTCGGTGATTTCCGTTTTAAGGTACTTTTACTTAAATTCAAGAATAATTCCTTAAAATTAGGAAAAATTCCTTAAATTAAGGAAAAAATTTGTCCTTTAATCAAGCACCAAATTTACTTGGTTTTAAAGCTGTCTTTTTTTTCAGTGTAGCTTTCTTCTAGCTCCTGCAATCGTGTTTACAAGAAAAGATGACGGACAGGCGGTCAGACGGACAGACGGATATGGCCAAATCAGCTCAATAGGAGACGCTGATCAAGAATATATATACTTTTCCATACCGGACACGTCTCCTTCTTGGTGTTACAAACATCAGACCAAAGTGAATATACCCATACCTCATGAGGTGTAGGGTATAAAAACAAAAAAAAAACGTCTTTTTTGGGTATAAGTCAAAACACGTAAAAAACCACAAAAAATAAAAAATATCAACCTCAAATCATGGTATTATGGTCATTAGACCTGTTCAGAATCGTATGGAGCTTTCTTCAAAATCAGTGCTCGATGGTCCGATTAGGCTAGTTTGGTTCCTTTGCATATAAAAATTATTTATGTGAAGTTTGGAGCCAATCGGATAAATAAAAAACGGCGCGGAATGCACTTCTTTTTCCCCATACAAAAATGAAAAACATTGGAAAAAGTTCTCGGATTTTGATGACACTTTATATACTAGTTAATTTGGGGTCGCTGATCTCAAAAATGAAGTCGGTTTGAATGTAAAAATGTTGGTTCTGCCTATAATTGCAATTCAAATCGAAATTTTCTTATTTTTTTAAATTTCCTGGCAGCTGAATGGAAGCTTTGATTTATACATTCTTTTTTTTTCATTAATAGAATTGGCTCCACTTTTTTGGGGCTCCAAACCTGAAAGAACGTCTCCTACATTTTTAAAATGTACAAGTAAAAATGAATGTCGAATTTCCAATTAGTTTTTCTTTTGGTTTTTATTTTAACAATACACAATTTGATTACATTTTTTTGGTTTTTTGAAAAGAAAAACGCTTGAAAAGTGCTTCATATCGTAGTGCTTGTTGTTCGAACCGCTGGGAAGATATATCGAAATATGAGGAAAAATCCTCATGTACTTTTTTTAAGGTCAATTATTTTGGGGATGGGGAAGTCCAGACCTGTACATCCGCCTCCAAAATACGGCCTCGCAACCCAAGTACTTGGATTTTTTTATATTTCCAAATAATTGTAAATAAATTTTGTATTTTCAACAAAATTTTCGATTAAACACATGTGCCTCGTAATCGAATTCGTTCACGAGTTCAAATGTATGGTTCGATCACGAAAATTCGTTAACGACTCAAAATTGAGAGCAAAGTCGGATTTGTAAACGCATCGTTATCGTGCGTCGTTAACGATTGTTTTGTTCGCATTTTGATAGAAAAGTTCACCGCTTTCGAGTTCTTTAATGGATTATATTTTACTTTGAAATTTTTTACTTTATATTTTATAAAACAAAATGATTTTGACTTTTTAGTTTTCAAATATAGCAAATTAAATCGAGAAGTCAATTAAAAAAGTTTTAGTTTTGATTGAATTTTACAAACGCTCATGTTGCTAGCGGCGTATGCATGCTTATTTGGTTGTACATATGTAGACGGGACAAACAATTCCGAATTCTTGCAGAATGTAAACAATTAGTCCCCTATTGCACTTCCACCCATTTTAAAGATGATTTGGCTGTTAAGTTAAATTATATACACAGAAAATATTCAAGTTCAAATGCATATATGTATGCATAGGAATATCAACCTACATACATACATATATATATATATATATAACAACACCTGTTTAGAGGTGAACCCTTGAATTGTGGTTTCTGCCGACACTAGGACACAACTGATTGATCTGACTGTATCGTAACAATGTAATAAAAAATAGTTTTTTTGATTTATTTTTTAACGCTCTTTTCACATTATATTCACCATCATATTCTATAGAATCTTTACGTAAATAAAAAAGCTTCAACAATTTCATATTTTGTATTTATGCCGTCTATAAAGTTATTAACAACTTGTAACAACAAGAACAATTGTATTTCAATAAATTTTTTGAAATATACACTATTAAAACTATATTAATTTTTGCGCGCCGTTTCTTTTGCATATTTTCTAAACATTTTCGTATTTTATACACCGCGGTAGTAGTTACCTCTACTTTACTAGCTACTCTCGTCACAATGAGTGTTGCCGATAAACTAAATTTAGTTGCTGGGCTTTCTTAAGTATAAATATTGTTATCTTAGAATACATTTTGCTTCTTGCTGTTTTCCTTAAGATGTTGTGCAAATGAAAGACGAAGTCGAAACCAACGTCTTCGCTTTTGTTTTCGTGCTCGCGTCGTTCTAATCATCTTCCTTTTAATTGTTAAATTTGCCGTTACAAGTCATTCGCTCTGTACAAAAAGCGCGCCAAATTTCGGTTTGAACATTCGGTTTGGTTCGGCTTCGCTCTTCTTATTTACACTAACTAACTACTTAGCTGAAACTATGATTTGTTTTATAAATATATATGTTTATATTTCTAAATATTTCATATATATATATATTTAATTATATATATATGTATATCAAATCTAACTTAAAGTTCAAATACATATATTTGTACACATTCATTTATAAGCAGGAGTGCGTAAAATTAAGAAAATTTAGGTTGAAAGCTTGAAAAATGTAAAAAAGGCTGAAAATGGCACGACTTGAATGGGAGGACTCGGAAACAGGCTTAAAAGAAAATAGTTAAGTAAACGAGAGAGATAACGGAGCGAAAAGAATAATAAGCGAATAGTGAATATATGTAGGAAGAAAGACTCAATGACACGAACACTCGAAAAACTTAATGACAATCTGGAATTGAAGTTTCCAATCCAATAACATTTCCATCACTATTAACCACAACTGCTGAATTCGCATCCTGAAAGCAGTCGAGTCGATATGGTAAGGTTGTGCTCTTAAATGTGGCACAAACCACATTTAAGAGAATGAAAGTCTTGTAATAATTTGTATTGCCTCCGCTTTCGTCCACGACTATGCTCAATATGAAGACAATAGTTTCATACTGTTCGTAAGAAAACTATATTACTCTTATTCTATACACTGATGGTCTAAAAGGCTGAATATATATGTGTATATTGTATTATTACACCATATAGCAGGACTATGCTTATTGTATTTAACTTTGTGTTGAGCTAGAGCCCAAGTTTAACTCAAGTATTTTTTCAATCTCCAACGATGTATATTCACTTGACTTCCAATTGAGATCGTACCTATTCTACAAGTAAGGCTGTCAATCCCGGGATCCCAGGATTTGGGATTCGGACTTTTACAGTCCCAAAAATCCCGGGATATAGAATTTTTTAAAATAATTAATAGCGTTTTCATTAACTTTACAGCTTTTAAGCTGATGTGTGATTTACGGTTTTTCTCAAAATAATCAACTATTTTTATACCCTACACCTCATGAGGTATGGGTATATTCACTTTGGTCTGATGTTTGTAACACCAAGAAGGAGACGTGTCCGGTATGGAAAAGTATATATATTCTTGATCAGCTTCACCTCCTGAGTTGATTTAGCCCTATCCGTCTGTCCGTCTGTCCGTCCTCTTTTCTTGTAAACACGATTGCAGGAGCTAGAATAAATTTTGGATTTAGCCTTTTTATAAGGAGTTGGTATTTAAATGGGCGGAATTGGTCGACTGCCGTCTGTCCGTCCTCTTTTCTTGTAAACACGATTGCATGAGCTAGAAGAAAAATTTTGGATCTATCCTTTTTAGGGCTTAGAAGGAGTGGGTATTGAAAATGAGCGGAGTCGGTCGACTGCCACTCCTACCTCCTATATAAGTGAAAATCGTGTTTTTACCGTAATTTTAAGATTTCATCAGAACAGTATGAAATATATATATATATATATATACTGGGACGTAACCGAAATCTATGAAGTAATAGAAAAATGTATGGAATAGTTATGAAATTTAAAAGAATTTAAGAGAAAATTCCGTATCTCCTGGATATTTTATTGTAATAAAAACTTTCGTGTACCAAAAACTGGAATATCTCCAGTTTTAGCATTCGTTATTAAGCTTCGAATATCACGGTTTGCATTTACATCAAAGTGAAACAGCTTGTGAAAGTTTAAAGTTATTCGAAATTTCCTGTGAATCAAATGAAAGTGTGTTTAAAATGAAAGCAGGGTCGTACCCATGAAGGGGAGGGGGGTTTTGAGGGCTTTAGCCCCCCCCCCCGAAATATATGAACACAATACGACGATTTTAGAATAAATCCTTTTCTCATAAACTCCACTTCGGGATTTTTTTAAAATTTTTTTATTACACCTTTTTTTATGAAAAATCAAAAAAATTTATTTTGAAAAAAGCGTTTTCTAGTTTCTTTCTTCAGTAGAGGTAAAAAAAAAATTTGTAAAAACCCCACCGAAATTTTTTTCTGGTTACGTCCCAGTATATATATCTTCAAATCTGCGGCGAGCTTTATCATACACTTCCACATGAGCTAGACAGCTGAAATTTGTTCATATAACCTGTTACAATAATCCAATTTTAAAGCTTATTTTACCAAATTAAATATATTAACTATTCATTCAAGATTTCCCTATCAGATTTTCCGTTCATGTCGGTATGGAATAACCTATCGGGAAATAAAGCTTTACAAATGCACTACTTATACAAATATACATTTTTACATTTTTGCAGCATTTGAAGCACTTAGTAACTTTTTTGTAGAAACTTAAAATTAAATTTCAATTTATTTTGGTAATTGTTACTCATGCTTTATCATAATGTTATGATGGGCAATTGGCTCCAATTTTTTGGGGCTCCAAACCTGAAAGAACGTCTCCTACATTTTTATAACCCTTATATTAACTTGCTTTGGGTGGACTATATATATATATATATATATATATATATATATATATCCTCAAATCTTCGGTGAGCTTTTTCATACACTTCCACATGAGCTAGAGAGCTGAAATTTGGAACACTGATAGAACTCCGGTGACAATGCATTCTATTAAAGGCTTAGGGGCCTTGGGGGGCTCACACCCCTTTTTTTTAAACGTGACATAACTTCCAATTCCTTTAAACTACAATGATGGTAGGTGAGTTCTTATTGACGAAATGAAATTTTGTACCCTTTGGAAAGGGGGGTGTGGGGGCAAAGGGGAGCGGGATGGAGCCAATTTAAAGTTCTAACTTTCGTATTTTTTAAGCTACAGGGCTGAAATTTTTTACTTAGGTTAGCATTGGGGAAAAAGAGTAAAAAAGGGGAAAAAAGGGGAAAAGGGGAGAAAAATAAGGGAGAGAAAAAATAAAAAAAAACTAGAGAGTGGACTATCTTCGGCTATACCGAAGTTGAAATACCCCCACACAGTAGAAAGAAGTACCTCGAACATAAAAAAATGTGGTCTCAAGACCCTATTTTGAGCCAATTATAGGTGGTATTGGAGCCCAAACCATGTCCAAAATCCATTTCTAAAAATTTCCAATCAAATCCGAAAAAAAAAAAATTGGTCTCAGGACCCCATTTAGACCTTTATATATGTGGCTTCGGAAACTCGGACCATGTCAAAAATACGTTTCTAAACATTTCCAATCGAATGCAACAATAAAAAAGACTTGAAAAATTTGTACCTTTTTTTTCGGTGTATGGGAGCCAAGCCCAGTTTTTGTCCGATTTACCCAAAGTTTCAAGTCGATATCTCCAAAACTGCGACCGCTATCGTGCGGACGGACAGACGGACAGACGGACAGACAGACGGACATCGCTAAATCGACTCAGGAGGTGATGCTGATCAAGAATATATATACTTTTCCATACCGGACACGCCTCCTTTTGGGCGTTACAAACGTTGTGACAAAGTGAGTATACCCTGCCACAGTGAGTGTGGGGGTATAATGAACTATCATATGGGCTTAAGTTAGTATCATTGTTATACCCTACACCTCATGAGGTATGGGTACCGAGGCGCACCCAATGGGGGGGTTTGTGGGTTTGAAATGAACGGCTCTAAACTAAATAGTTCATATATTCAAAACAAACAATTTTTTAGCGCTAAACGATGACGTATACAGTTTTCAAAAGATTCGTTTTGTTTTGATAAATTATTGGGTTTTGCCTATTCGACCATTTTTTATCTTTTTGATCCTACATTTCTCAAAAACGTGATAGAAAAAAACGCGTTATAAAATTATGGAGTATGTAAATGTTCAAATTTGGTTCTGTAATTAATATTCTATTATTTGCCTATTTGTCGAAAAGTAGCATAACGAAAATGTCTATCCTCTATTTTTTGGGTGAATCATACCGGGTGGGATTAGAACTGGAACCAAGTGCTTCCTTGGACATTTTTTGGGTGAATCATGCCGGGTGGGATTACAGCTGCCACCAAGTGTGTTCTTGGACTCTTTTTTTGTGAATCATACCGGGTGTGATAACAACTGCCACCAATTGCGTCCTTGGACATTTTTTGGTGGATCATGCCGGGTTGGATTACAACTGCCACCAAGTGCGCAGTTGGACTTTTTTTGGGTGATTCTTACCGGGTGGGATTACAACTGGCACCAAGTTTCACGGGGGGAATAAACCATCAACTACAGCGCCATTGAAATTGTCGCAAATTCCTATATATATTTATTTTAAAATTTTATACAACCCGTGCACCGCCGGGTATGTAACAGCTAGTATGACATAAATGACTTATAATAATCTAGAGAGTGAACTATCTAACTAACATTTTGAGCCATTTATAGGTTATTTTGGAGCCAAAAACTAAATCCAAAATCGGACTCAAAAAATTTTCCATCGAATCCACAAAAAAAAAAGATTTGGACCCAAAACCCAATTTTGACCCATTATATGTATCCATTTCTTTACATTTCCAATCGAAAAAAGCAATAAAAAAATTTGAAAAATCATCACTTTTTTGTTGTACATATATGTTTGTCCGATTTGGCTGAACTTTCAAAAATTAATTTTGAATGTAACCCCCCCACGGGAAATTCCTGCACACGGACCTGACACGGCTATATTGGCAATTCTTGCAAGAAGTTACATTTTCAAATCTAAAAAATTTATTTTTGTATCATTCATTGTCATTTGATTCGATTTTCATTTGATTTTCAAATCGAAAAATTCATTAAAAATCTAAGACCACACATTTTTTCGTTTAATAGAACAATTTTTGATTTGATCCGATGCCTTCAATTCTCAAATATTTATTTCATATTTGAATTATAATGCAGCCATCTTGTTCATAAAAATTTCAAATCATCATAAAATAAGGTTATGTTTTGTACTGTAATTTTCATGAAATCGTCCAAAATGTTGTATAACACCGTTCGACAAATATCAACTTTTGGAAATGCACATGATCGGAACGAACAGATTATGCTAGAGGGGGTTAAAAAAGAGTACCCGTGTCTCACAGTTTTTTGTTGGATCAATTCTTAAAGCCGTTTAAATCGCATGTTTGCATGTTGCATTTTTTCCATGCTAAAATTTTGTATTCCTGAATATATTCGGGTTTTTAAAAAAAGCCGATTTAGTTCGATTAAAACAAACATTATTTTACGAAAACTCAGTATTATAATCTGCTAACGACTAAACCTTTTCTTCTATCTACAGTGGTATTTATAAGTATTAAGTTGCTGACAACAACAATTTCTATGTTCTTCACCAAAGAAGATTATGAAATGGCTGTGCGAACAATCGCCCAAAAACCAAAAATGAACCATCGCCCAAAAATGTTGGGCCATTCTTCATAATGAATAAAAGCCCAAAATTATGAATTTTTTTTTAATAATAAGAAAACTATATCTCTTACTTATATAAAATTCTTTGTGAGTTTGTAGGTTTGTAGGTTTGTAGGTTTGTATGTATGTATGTTTGTTCCCTTATAACTCAAGAAATACTTGACCGATTTTAATGAAACACATACCAAAATGTAGGTAATTTCATTGATCTCATCATGCCATTTCATTAAATTTGGGCGTTCGAGGTGGGCGTGGCAAATATTATTCTAAAAGGCTATAATTTATGCAGTGCTTAACCGATTTCGCTGAAATTTTATATGTGATTTTGGGGGATGAATGGGTAGCATGTTGATTCTGAAAATGTGCGGCCGCCCACTGCCACGCTCTAAAATTTGTAATGCTCTGTAACTCGGGTCCTATTCAAGGGATTTCGCTTAAATTTTGGATTTGGTGCTGGGTGGTGAATGTGCAGAGGTATGACTTTGAAAATTTGCGGTCCCCCACTGCCACGCCCTAAAAAATTTTAAGCTCTGTTACTCTGGTCCTATTCAAGGGATTTCGCTGAAACTTTGGATTTGGTGCTGGGAGGTGAATGGGCAGAGGGATGACTATTGAAATTTAATATCCGCCCACTGCCACGCCCTAAAAATTGTAAAGCTCTGTAACTCAGGTCCTAATCAAGGGATTTCGGTGAAATTTTGTATTTGGTGCTGGGAGGTGAATGGGCAGAGGGATGACTTGCAAAATCTATTTTTATTTCAGTTCCTTAAATAATACATATAACATTTCTACGTTAACATGAAATCTCAAAAATATTGCGAGCGAAGCTGTGGGTATAAGCTAGTAGATATTTATATTTCAAAGAAACAAAGAATCTGAATATGAAAAAACACCCAAATCATAAATGAACAATCGCCCAAAACTGGAAAGCTGCTAGAATAACTCCAATACCTAAAGCAAACAATGAGTTCAGTCCTATAGCTATCCTTCCTTATTTATCTAAAGTATTTGAAAAACTTATGCATAAACAAATAAGTACATTTTTATATGAACATGAGTTGATCAATGATAAAAAATCTGGGTTTAGGCCAAAAAGAAGTTGTAAAACTGCACTCATTGACGTTACTGAACCCCATTAGAAAATAAAAAAATTACTCTGCTTACACTTCTAGACCATTCCAAAGCCTTTGACTCGGTGAATCACGAGACTTTACTTCTTAACCCATTTCCGTCCAGGGCAAAAAAAAGTTCGAATTTTTGGTGAGATTGCTTATTTTGGTCAAAAAACACTCCACGTATAATTTAAATTGACTTCCGGTTCCGGAGTACCAGCCTGTTGCGCAAAACCCATCACTGGTCAGATATGGGGTCTAAATTTTCATATGTAAAATGGTACTTTGTATGACGATTATATTGAAAAATTTCATTATTTTTTTATTATTGGGTATGATATTGACGGAGGACATAAGGGACTCATGGAAGGGCATGGGATGATATAGTTAGACCGTCGAGTGAAGATAGGATGGTCATGGGCGGGACATAGGGGCGTTTTAGGTACGTATGGGAGAACTATGTGGACATAAGCGGACATGAGGAACATGAGGAATACATATAGTGGACATATGGGCATGGATGATATAGTTAGACCGTCGAGTGAAGATAGGATGGTCATGGGCGGGACATAGGGGCGTTTTAGGTACGTATGGGTGAACTATGTGGACATAAGCGGACATGAGGAACATGAGGAATACATATAGTGGACATATGGGGGTCGTAAGGGTGACATAGGGGGGCATTTGGGGGAAGTGGAAGATTATAGGAGGTTACAAACTTTCGACCAAAGTGAGCAGTTATGTATATCCGTACCCCTGAAGGTGTAGAATATAAAAATGCAATAAAGTACTTTGAATGTATGTACGACTTTTTATTGCAAAATTTAATTTATTTGTATCATTTAGTTCTGATATTTGGAAAAACATTCAACATGTAATGCAACTTTACATTTTTTGCATCTATATATAGTTTGACTTCTGCACACACGGCATCGAAGTCGATTCACACCAGAATCTTTTACAATGATATGACCGAATTTGTCGCAGATTTATGCGGTCGTCAAAAAGCGTTTTGCAATTTTTGGTATCACTTCAAAAACTTTTCATAAATGATTCACTCATAAACGAAATAACAAAAAATAAATTTGAAAAAGGCAGCGGTCACTATAGCTGTGCAACGAAATTTTAATAAGAAAATTCAAATATCATTTGCTTGCGTTTGAATAAACATAGAATCGATTGCGAAACTGCATTTCCAAAGAAAATTCAAAAGTCTGCGGTCACTTTGGAAATTTTGAATTTTATTTGGTGAATCATGTCAGGTGGGTTTACAGCAGCCACCGAGTGCGTCCTTGACATATTATGGGTGAATCATGCAAGGTGGGATTATAGAAGCCACCTAGTGCGTCCATTGACATTTTTGAGTGAATGCTTTTTTTCTTCATTAGATAAAGGTTCTAATTGAATAACACCAAAAAGTTTTCATTAAAACAGTTTGTTGTTATATTTTTTAAAAATCGTTAAAAAAGCACAATTTTTTTGGTCATTTTTATGGACTCGGTGGGGGCGGGGGAGTGGTTAAAAGTCTATGTATCCAATATGTTTAGAAAGATTGAACCTTAACTAACGAAATGGTATCTTTGTTTTTTTCAAAATCTTTTTTTCGCCGTAATGTTGCGCAAACGTAACTGTGGACGGAAATGGGTTAAATTAAAAAACATCTAAAATTTTTCATCAACAGCAGTTAAACTTATAAAATCTTATGTGTCAGATAGATCATAATCTGTATATATAGGTAATTTGATATAAATTTTTCTTGCAGTACAGAGAGGTGTACATCAAGGATCTATATTAGGCCAGCTCATGTTCATAATGTACATGATTTGCCTGAAGTTTTGCAATGTTCATATTTATGCAGATGACGTACAACTCTATCTAAGCTGTAAACCAGAATTCCCTTACTCGTGTGTTGCTAGATTGAATGAAGACTTAGAGAATATAGGAAAATGAGCACACAACAAAAGTTTATGTCTAAATCCAAAAAAAACTTAAATGTATTGCTATTTACAGAATAAAAAAGAGTAAAAAACAAGTCTTTTAAAATATAACCCTTTAACCGACTAAAAAGCAGAAAAAAAATGTCCTTCAAATTAATTTCCGCAACTTCGATTTAAAATTAAGGGTTTTTGGGTACTTTCCTCTGAATATCATTGCAGATTTTGAAGTCGCCAAAAACCCTTAATTTTAAATCGAAATTGCTGAAATTAATTTAAAGGAAATTCATTTTCTGCTTTTAAGTCGGTTAAAGGGTTATATTTTAAAAAACTTGTTTTTTACTCTTTTTAAAAAAAAAAATGTTTCTTCCCCCTTTTTCCCCCTTTTTTTTCTCGAATGCGAACATAAGTAAAAAATTTCAGCCTTGTAGCTTACAAAATACGAAAGTTCGAACTTTAAATTGGCTCCACCCCACTCCCCTCTGCCCCCACACCCCCATTTCCAAAGGATACAAAATTGCATTTTGTCAATAAACTCACCTACCAAATTTCATCATTGTAGCTTGAAGGAATTGGAAGTTATGCCATGTTTTTAAAAAAGGGGTTTGAGTCCCCCCACCGCCCCCTACGCCTCTGATGGACCCCAAAATGGAATGCATTGTCACCGGAGTTCTATCAGTGTTCCAAATTTCAGATCTCTAGCGCATGTGGAAGTGTATGAAAAAGCTCGCCGCAGATTTGAGGATATATATATATACAGTTGCGGTTAAAAAAATAGTAGCGGTCGAAATATGAAATTTTGATTTGTTTTCAAACATTTTATAGTATCGATATTAGGGCCATTGGAAAGGCCTCCTAGACCCCTTTCGAATGAGTACCAAAGCACCTTAATCCTTCAAGTACCTGTCGCGAAAATCATTTTTAAAAATTTACATACTTTTCAATTTTTTTTGGATGCAAAAAGTTGAGCTGGAAAAAATAAAAACTATTTTACTAAAGAATGTTTTGTGATAAATTTCCCTGAATTTTGAGAATTTTTTAAAATATTTGATTTTTACGAAAAAAAAAAGTTAAATTAAGATATAATCGTTTGTAACTATTTTTTTTAAACAGTTTTGTAATGGGTGTGGATTTACTTTGTATAACAAAATTGTATCGACAATTTTTTTTCAGTTTTAAATTTTTTCAAAAAAAAAAACAAATTTTTCAAAAAATTCTCAAAATTCAGGGGGACAAAACTGCCTTTAGTAAAATATTTTTCTTTTTTTTACTAAAAAAACTTTATGCATCAAAAAGAAAATTGTATAACCCCCAAGAAAAAAGTTTGAAAAGTAAGTAAATTTTTAAAATGGATTTTCTCGATAAGTACTTTATGGATAAAAATGTACAGGTGCTCATTCCAGTACCTCTTCAAGAGACCTTTCCAATGGCACCAATTAAAATACTGTAAAATGTTCGCAAACAAATCAAAATTTAAAATTTCGACCGCTACTATTTTATAGACCGCAGCTGTATATATATCCATATATATGTCTGTCTGTCTGTTTGTCCCTCAATCACGGCTAAACGGCTGTACCGATTCTCTTGAAACTTTCAGGATAAATTCTATAGGTATCGACATGTAACATAGGCTATATGCGGTTGCGATTGGACAAAGGGGCGTGGCACCTCCCATACAACACAAAATATGTCTACAAGGTAATTTAGTAACTATTGAATTGAATTTGAATTGAATATTGAATAATAAATACGAAATTTAGCACGAATAATAACTTTTCCAAGCTTTATGCCAAATATGAGCATAATTGGACAAGGGGCGTGGCACCGCCCACACAACAATTAACTTAAATAACAGCCAATTAAGCAACTATTGGATATATTTTAATGAAATTTGGAATGGAGTTATATAGTTTGTTTTTCCTGCTATGTGTCGAATATGGGAATAATTGGACAAAGGGCGTGGCACCGCCCATACATCACATAACTTAAATACCAGCTAATTAAGCAACTATTGGATATATTTTAGTGAAATTTGGAATGGAGTTGTACTGCTATGTGTCGAATATGGGAATAATTAGACAAGGGGCGTGGCACCGCCCATACAATTTTCTACCCCATATCGGCTTTACTAATTTTATTGAAATTTTAAGGTAAAATTGTGATAGTAATGGAATTTGCAGTAGGACATAACAGGTTGGATTTGGACAACGGGGCGTGGCACCTCTCATACAACAAAAAATATTATTAAAATGTAACATAGTAACTATCGAATATTAAGTGGTCCATGCCACCAACTGCGCCCTTGCACATTTTTTGGGAGAATCATACCGGGTGGGATGACAACTGCCACCAAGTGCGTCCTTGGAGATTTTTGGGGTGAATCATACTGGGTGGGATTACAACTGCCACCAAGTGCGTCCTTGGACTTTTTTTGGCTGAATCATGCCGGGTGGGATTACAGCCGCCACCAAGCGCGTCCTTGGAGATTTTTTGGGTGAATCATACTGGGTGGGATTACAGCTGCCACCAAGTGCGTCCTTGGAGATTTTTTGGGTGAATCATACTGGGTGGGATTACAACTGCCACCAAGTGCGTCCTTGGACTTTTTTTGGCTGAATCATGCCGGGTGGGATTACAGCCGCCACCAAGTGCGCCCTTGGACATTTTTTGGGCGAATCATACCGGGTGGAATTACAACTGCCACCAAGTGCGTCCTTGGACTTTTTTTGGCTGAATAATGCCGGGTGGGATTACAGCCGCCACCAAGTGCGTCCTTGGACTTTTTTTGGGTGAATCATACCGGGTGTGATTACAACTGCCACCAAGTGCGTCCTTTGACATTTTTTGGGCGAATCATACCGGGTGGGATTACAACTGCCAACAAGTGCGTCCTTGGACTTTTTTTGGGTGAATCATACCGGGTGGGATTACAACTGCCATCAAGTGCGTCCTTGGACTTTTTTGGCTGAATCATGCCGGGTGGGATTACAGCTGCCACCAAGTGAGTCCTTGGACATTTTTTGGGTGAATCATACCGGGTGGGATTACAACTGGAACCAAGTGCTTCCTTGGACATTTCTTGGGTGGCTCATGCCGGGTGGGATTACAACCTGGCACCAAGTGCTTCCTTGGACATTTTTTGGGTGGCTCATGCCGGGTGGGATTACAACTGGAACCAAGTGCTTCCTTGGACATTATTTGGGTGAATCATGCCGGGTGGGATTACAGCTGCCACTATGTGCGTTCTTAGACTCTTTTTTTTGTGAATCATACCGGGTGGGATTACAACTGCCACCAAGTGCGTTCTTGGACTTTTTTTGGGTGGATCATGCCGGGTTGGATTACAACTGACACCAAGTGCGTCCTTGGACTTTTTTTGGCTGAATCATAGCGGGTGGGATTACAGCTGCCACCAAGTGCGTCCTTGGACTTTTTTTTGGGTGATTCCTACCGGGTGGGATTACAACTGGCACCAAGTTTCACTGGGGGGAATAAACCAGCAACTACAGCGCCCATTGAAGTTGTCGCAAATTCCTATTATATTTTGGAATGGAGCTGTATAGTATGTTTTCCCTGCTATGTGTCGAATATGTGAATATTTGGACAAGGGGCGTGGCACCGCCCATACAACACATAGCTTAAATGCCAGCTTATTAAGCAACGATTGAATAAATTCTAATGAAATTTAACATGGAGTTGTACAGTATGTTTTCCCAGCTATTTGTCGAATATGGGAATAATTGGAAAAGGGGCGTGGCAACTATTGGATATAGTTTAAAGAAATTTGGAATGGAGTTGTACTGCTATGTGTCGAATATGGGCATAATTGGACAAGGGGCATGGCACAATTTTCTACCCCATATCACGGTTAAACGGCTTTACTGATTTTATTGAAATATTAAGGTAAAATTGTGTTAGTAATGGAATTTGCAATAGGACATAAGAGGTTGGTTTTGGACAACGGGGCGTGGCACCTCCCATACAACAAAAAAATATAATTAAAATGTAACATAGTAACTATCGAATATTGAGTGGTCCATGCCACCAACTGCGTCCTTGCACATTTTTTGAGTGAATCATAACGGGTGGGATTACAACAGCCACCAAGTGCCTCCTTGGACTTTTTTGGCTGAATCATGCCGGGTGGGATTACAGCTGCCACCAAGCGAGTCCTTTCACATATTTTGCATCAAACATGCCAGGTGGGATTACAGCAGCCACCAAGCGCTTCCTTGGACATTTTTGGGTTTACCATGCCGGGTGGGATTACAACTGCCACCAAGAGCGTCATTGGTCATTTTTTGGATGAACCATGACGGGTGGGATTACAGCTACCACCAAGTGCGTCCTTGGACATTTTTTGGGTGAACCATGCCGGGTGGGATTACAGCTGCCACCAAGTGCGTCCTTGGACATTTTTTGGGTGAATCATACGGTGTGGGATTACAGCTGCCACCAAGTGCTTCCTTGGACTTTTTTTTGGGTGAATCATACCGGGTGGGATTACAGCTGCCACCAAGTACTTCATTGGTAATTTTTTGGGTGAATCATACTGTGTGGGATTACAGCTGCCACCAAGTGCGTCCTTAGATTTCCATTGAAGTTGGCGCAAATTCCTATATATATTTATTTGTAAATTTTAAAAAAGTTAAGAGGAAGAGAAGAAAACAGTGTTTTTGTGAGCTCCAAGATTTTTAATATAAAAAGCCATTTATTAACAATAAATTTAAATTGTACCCACATAAATCAAATAAACTTATTTACGCTGATCTTTTTGCACCATTTGTGACACAAAGTAATGCATAGTTGCTGAATAAAGCTGCATCAAAAGTTTGAATATTTATCTTCACGAACTACTTATAAGTGAAAACATAAATAAATCCCGCGCGAACAGCTCAACTCGAAAAAACATCAACCGAAGTTGGGACTCTTATGAATGATGTAGGAGCTCTTAAATCTCAGCTTGCGCCTTCATGCGATGGGGAAAAACTCCACGAAATCTTCTATAACATATGTTCCTCTGTTAATATTGATCGACCTAATATTAGTAATATCTTCCGGCAAAGGAATAGAAACTCAGCGAGTACTGATTCGGCAATTGTGGTCAAATAAGCAACGCCATATGAGAGGAATTATATTTTAAAATCGATTGCTAAATTGCGTAGAGCTACTAAAGATACTCTACGCCTTCACAACGCAGGCTTTCAGTCAGATCAGCCGTTTTTTGTAAACGAAAGCCTGACTAAAGCCAACCATGAAATTCTGCAAGCTGCCATTAGACTGAAAAGGCAAAAACAATTATTGGCAGCCTTCACTCTTCGCGGTCTTGTATATGTCAAGCGCAGAGAGGGTGAGAATGCAGTTTGTGTGTACTGCATTGAGCAACTCAATGATGATGGCTCTGGCTCTCGCGTTGTTGAACAAGCAAACAACAACGCTGACTTTCGCTACTCTGACAATATCAATTACAAAAACAACAACTAAAATTCGAACATCAATCAACATTATCGTACTCTCTCTTATGCTTATTAAAACAACAATGCTATTCATTTTAATAATTATCTGTTCTAAATATTCTTTTTATTTCTTACTTTTTATTATATTTTATTATTCTATATTAATTCAATTATATAATTTTATTGTAATATTATTGCAACTTCGTACCTTCCAGTATGCACGTACTGGTATAAAATACTCATCTTATCATGAGTTCTGTCAGTGATTATTATCGTTCCAAAGACAATATATTTAATCTAGCCCGCATTCTATGTAAACAACGTAGTGGTCTGAGAGTATGTCACATTAATGCTCAGAGCCTTAAAAATAAAATTGATGAATTCAGGTATATTTTTGAGAGTCGACATAATTTGTGTATCTGAAACATGGTTCAACGATAGTATGGCAGATGCCTTATTTAAGTTAGATGGCTTTCGATTCTTTCGAGCAGATAGACAACGTCACGCGGAAGGTTCTGCTATTTATGTCCGTAATAATATATGTTGTAAACTGTTCTCTAAATCTCCCGTCGATAGTGTCATTGAGTACGTGTTTGTAGTAATTTCAAATGGTTCTGAGTAGGTTCTTGTTGGTAATGTTTATCGTCCAAATCGTTTCACTCATTATAAATTTACTTGAAACCATATCTCTGCCTTTCTCCCAAATTATAATTTCAGGGGACTTTAATAGCAACCTTTTAAAGGACCACTCTTTACTCACTAGCATGCAATCTTTAGGTCTCTTTGCAGTAAATTCAACAACTCCTACTCATTTTTCCAAAACAGCGAACACACTATTGGATCTCTTTTTTGTTAACGATCAAACTCAAATACTTCTATACGACCAACTTTCTACTCCTATTTTTTCTAAACATGACCTAATTTTCCTAACCTATGACTTAGAATTAAATGACAGTCCTCTTTCTTTTCAATATCGCGATTTCAAACATTTAAATTACAACCTTCTCACGTGTAAAATGAACAATATTAATTGGCATGCCATTTACGAAATGGTATCAGTCGATGACCAAGTAAATTGTTTCCAAGAAAACATTAATACTTTATTTAATGAACTTGTTCCACTTAAAACCAAATATGTCAAACACCAGCAAAAGCTTTGGCTTAATAGAGAAATTAAACAACTCATAATGCAGCGAGATAATGCCTATAATAGATGGAAAAGGTTTAAAACTCCTGATCTTTACGCCAAGTTTAAATAACTCAGAACAAAATGTAGTTAAGCAGACCAGGGTATCGAAAACTAAATTCTATAAAGACAAATTCAATAATGCTGTGAATAGTAAGAAGACATGGAAAGAAATTCGGGAAATTGGAATTGGCAAACACATTTCTAGAGATTGTGTTACAAGCGATGTGGATAGTCTCAATGAAAAATTTGTCAACATACCAATGCCATTAGTTGCACTAATGTTTATGTAAACTGTACTAACAACTTTTGTCCAGATACTGTGTTTAGTTTTCATTGTGTTGACCAATGTGATGTTCTCGAGTGTTTTTTATCAATCAAATCGAATGCTACCGGTTTTGATGAAATTCACCCAATGTTTTTGAAAATTTTGCTTCCGTTACTGTTGCCGTTTATCACACACTAGCTGGGCCCGGTCCGCTTCGCTGGGCCTAAACAATTTTTTGTTGTTGCATTGTCTGCAATGTAATGGATGAATGGATGAAAGTAATTTTTAAATATATATGTTTAATTGGTGTTTATACTGTGGAGTTAATTTTACACAATTTTATAGAGAGGAAAATTGATGTAGCGATCGGTATTGAAATAGGTTTTGATGAAGGAATGAATGATTCGTATTGTATGTATGTATGTAGCGCAGTAAAGTATGTTTGGAAGATTATTGAAATTAAATTAAATGACATGTGGTATAAGTATTTGAAACAAATCCCGTAATTCGGCCGGTGCAAACGACTGGATTACGATCTTTGAGCTGGTACGTAGCCGAATGCTCGCACAAAATGGCCCGGCAGTGTAAACACTTAAACCAAAAATTCCCTTAGGAAGGGAAATTTGCCTTAAGTTGGCTGCACTGGTTGAGCGCCCCGTCTGTGAGGAGTGTTGACACATTGAGAGACGTTCTGTTGTGTTTTTGTAAATTTTTCTTGTGGGAAGAAAGTGATTTCTATAACTTGTTGGAACAATTTTGCAGTGCTTATTTGACGAAAAGGCCTTTTGCAGTGTGTGCATTTAAGTCAAGTTTAATTTAATTTTCATTCGCAATGGACGTCTTCTCGTCTTCTCGGTTTGCCTGCATTTAGGTCCCCATAAGCCAACGCGAAATTCCGCAGCCGGTACGGAACTTGAACAAAAATGTTGCTTGAATATGCGATACTGCGTTTTTTTAAAAAAAATTTATAAATGATACACATTTTTAGTTGTAGCTTTGAAATTTTTCACCGCAAACAAATTTTTTTATTCCAATATCTTTGCTGGAAGAATTTTCGAGAAAGTACCGCGGCGGCGGAATTTTGGGTATTTTAAGTTGTAATGAAGTACTGTGTGTAGGATTACTGTGAAAGTGGGCGACTTTCGCCGTGAGCATTTAAGGTCGCCACACATGAATGCAAAATTTCGTTGGTGTCGTGGTACTTTTTTGAAAATACGATAGTGCGCTCTAGAATGATATGCATTTGTTTTTGTTTTTGTGAAATTTTTCAGCACGAAAAAATTTGTCCGAGCCGAATATCGCCTTGCAATTTTTGAGCAATTTTTGGGGAAATTTCGCGGCAGTGTGTAGGAGCATTAAGTTGGGTATAATTTAATTTCCATTCACAATAGACATTTTTCCGTAGTTATTTGCAATGTAAATGGCAAATGCATTTAGTGGAAATGAAGTACTGTGAAAGTGGGCGTAAAATGTGCACTGGGAGATTGGGGCAAATTATGGAATTGCGAATATGTAATACTCAAGGAGAAGCCGTGTTATTTTGGCATTGCCTTAGGTTTTTTCCATTGTTGAAAAGTTACATGCAATCAAATGGAAATAACCTTAATTATTACTCCCTGCTGCAATTAATGTTGAAAATACACGAAGTTGTTGAAATTTGTGATCGGTACATCGACGTTAAATACTTTAGCAAATCGATTTCACACTTTGAAAGAAACCGAAAGGTAAAAAACACCGCAGATATGGTAACACTGCTTGGGTGGGGAAAAATTAAGTCCTAGGTGGCAACCAAGTTGATCATATGGTATTTGCTTTAAAAGATTCACAAATGTGAGAGAAATACGTATTTTCTAACTTGTGGGCGGTAAAAGTGGGCGTGTCAAAACCAATCCTATGTCACGACTCACGACCCCTAGAACACATATATAAATTTTGGTGAGAATCGGTGCTGTAGTTTTCGCGTCTACTCGAGACAAACATACACGTCTCTTTTATATATATAGATATATAGATATAGATAGATTCACATTTTTATTTGTTTTTATGAAATTGCTCACCTCAAACAAATATATTTTCGCATTTGCAAGAAACATTTTTGAGTAAGTTTCGCAGCGGCTGCGGTACTTCGCGTTGATGTGTGCGGACCTTAATGTTGTACTGGGAATATCAGCAGATATGGTAACACTGCTTGGGTGGGGAAAAATTAAGTCCTAGGTGGCAACCAAGTTGACTGTTGATCATATGGTATTTGCTTTTAAAGATTCACAAATGTGAGAGAAATACGTATTTTCTAACTTGTGGGCGGTTAAAGTGGGCGTGTCAAATCCTATATTATGTTACGACTCACGACTCCTAGAACACATATATAAATTTTGGTGAGAATCGGTGCTGTAGTTTTCGCGTCTACTCGAGACAAACATACACGTCTCTTTTATATATATAGATATCTTCAACATGATATTAGCAACTTCAATGTTCCCGATGATTTGGAAAAAAAAACAAAAATTATCCCAATTCCCAAGTCCTGTAGTGAATATCGTCCAATTGCTATATTGTCCAATATGTCAAAGGCATTTGAAAATATTGTTTACAAACAAATCAATACTTATTTAAATTTCAATAATTTCATTACTGATCGTCAGTCAGGGTTCAGGACCAAGCGAGGTTGTGTTACTGCACTAATCGATGTGACTGAACAAATCAGGACCGCCCTTGAATATAATAATGTTAGTTTTTTAGTTCTTTTAGACCATTCTAAAGCATTTGACACAGTAGACCACAATATTTTATATACCATATTATTAAACATGTTTAATTTCAGTTCAACAGCAGGTAACTTGATGGTTTCTTATCTGACAGGCAGGCATCAAGCGGTATGTGGAAATAAATTGACTGCGGTTCTTCTCCCGATCAGAAGAGGGGTACCACAAGGTTCTGTCCTAGGCCCACTCCTTTTCTCTATGTATATCAATGACTTACCAACGAAAATCAAAAACTTCTATCAAATTCTTCTAATTTGCTTTACGAATCACAACTGATTAGAAAAACTGGTTTACTCACAGATTACTCGGTTTTTCTTCGGCAATCTGGCTACAAGTATTGTATAGGGGCCAATTTTCCACCGCTAGGAAAGAGCTAGATCGTAGTGGCTACTTCCGAGTTGACCGGAGGTCATGCAGAGGTGGCAGCTGGTAGCTTCCTCCAATGACGACGCCATGTTAAACTCGCCGCTTCACAACATGTGAAAGAGATTTTTGTAGAACCAGTACCCCCTACCGCAGAGCTAGTTCGGAACTATTTTGGAACTAGACCGGTTTCTCGCAGAGTACTTCCCACTCTCTTCTATGGGTGTGAAATATATGCTAATTGTGATACTTTAAGCAGGCATAAACTTAATGTTATTTTTAACAATTTGTCTTTTCGTTAAAATGCACGGACCATGTATCAGCATACGCTAAACAATTGTATACCATGACTTTTGAAAATGTTCTTAAATATCGAACTCTTCTACTGTTGCACAAAGTGATATACACGAAACAGCCAAACTACACGTTTGCTAGATTAACTTTTTCAAGATCTAACCGGGCGCATTCTTTAATTCAACTTCGACATTTTTGCTTAACGTCAGAAAGGCAGTTCTTTATTTACGCCATACGTCTTTGGAACGCTTTACCCGCTGAACTATGAAGTGTAAAATCAGCCGTGCAATATAAATCTAAATTATTTTCGTACTTCTCATCGTTGCAATAACATTTTAATTGTAATTTTAAGTTCAATGTGTTTTGTGTAAATTTTTGTTCCAACTGAAGCATTTTGATTTTAAATGTCTTGTCTGTTCACTCTTCTGCTGGCAGAAGTAAAAAGTGTTTAGTCAATACGTTTGAAATCTTTATGTTCACTTGTATATTCTCTTATATAAGTCTGTTCATTCAATATTGTCTTATTTTTAAAAGGTTGATCCTTACTTTAACTTTAACATTAATTTAATTTATTTCTTATCTATATATATAAAAGAGACGTGTATGTTTGTCACCAGTAGACGCAAAAACTGCAGCACCGATTCTCACCAAAATTTATATATGAATTCTAGGGGTCGTGAGTCGTGACATAGGATAGGTTTGACACGCCCACTTTTACCGCCCACAAGTTTCTAAAAACTGCTATATCTCAGACGTTTTTGATCACAAGAAAATGAAATTTGCCACAAGACCCCATCCATAATCTGGGCTACAAATGGCCGGGAATAGACAATGGGGCGTGGCACCGCCCATACAAGTCAATATTTGAAAATGCGGTAAAAGCGCTCCCACACAATGTTTTCCAACGAAATTTGGCAGATGGCTTCATGGTTTCAACTCTAAGATAAATGCAACACAACGGCGTAATTGGACAAAGGGGAATGGCACCGCCCATACAAACCAATTTTAAAATTGCTGCAACTGGCCTCTCATTTAATGTTTTCCAACAAAATTTGGAAAATGATTTTATGCTTCCAATTCTAAGTTCAATGTTACATATGGTCGGAATTGGACAGCGTGGCGTAGCACTTTTTATACAATTCAATATTTCAAAATGCTACACTTGGGCTCCCAATAGAAATATGTGACAAATGTTTGCATTAATTTATTATGACCTTAAAGGCAAAAAAAACTTTTTTAGGGGCAGCAAAGCGGACCGGGCCTGCTAGTATTACATACAATGTTCAATTATCAGCTAGTACCGTTATTTATAAGAATTTTCTTGTTGTACTAGCCTCTCGATTTAATAAATAAAATAAAATAAAATAAATAAATATACAACCCGTGCAACGCCGGATATTTAACAGCTAGTCACTTATACAAAAGAACCGCATTACCTATACACCAAATTAATTTTTTTGCGTTCAAGTCGTGTTCATCCCTATATATATTATAAAACTGAGTGTGTGTCTGTCTGTATGTCTGTCTGTCTGTTTGTCCCTCAATCACGGCTAAACGGCTGTACCGATTCTCTTGAAACTTTCAGGATAAATTCTATAGGTATCGACATGTAACATAGGTTGCGATTGGACAAAGGGGCGTGGCACCTCCCATACAACACAAAATATGTCTACAAGGTAATTTAGTAACTATTGAATTGAATTTGAATTGAATATTGAATAATAAATACGAAATTTAGCACAAAGTTGCATAATAACTTTTCCAAGCTTTATGTCAAATATGAGCATAATTGGAAAAGGGGCGTGGCACCGCCCACACAACACGTAACTTAAATACCAGCTAATTAAGCAACTAATGGATATATTTTAGTGAAATTTGGAATGGAGTTGTACTGCTATGTGACGAATATGGGAATAATTGGACAAGGGGCGTGGCACCGCCCATACAATTTTCTACCCCATATCACGGCTTTACTGATTTTATTGAAATTTTAAGGTAAAATTGTGTTAGTAATGGAATTTGCAATAGGTCATAAGAGGTTGGATTTGGACAACGGGGTGTGGCACCTCCCATACAAAAAAAAATATTATTAAAAAGTAACTTAGTAACTATCGAATATTAAGTGGTCCATGCCACCAACTGCGCCCTTGCACATTTTTTGGGTGAATCATACCGGGTGAGATTACAACTTCCACCAATTGCGTCCTTGGACTTTTTTTGGCTGAATCATACCGGGTGGGATAACAGCTGCCACCAAGTGCGTCCTTGAACATTTTTTGGGTGGCTCATGCCGGGTGGGATTACAACCTGGCACCAAGTGCTTCCTTGGACATTTTTTGGGTGAATCATACCGGGTGGGATTACAACTGGAACCAAGTGCTTCCACGGACATTTTTTGGGTGGCTCATGCCGGGTGGGATTACAACTGCCACCAAGAGCGTGCTTGGACATTTTTTGGGTGGATCATACCGGGTGGGATTACAACTGGAACCAAATGCTTCCTTGGACATTTTTTGGGTGAATCATGCCGGGTGGGATTACAGCTGCCACCAAGTATGTTCGTGGACTCTTTTTTTGTGAATCATACCGGGTGGGATAACAACTGCCACCAATTGCGTCCTGGGACATTTTTTGGGTGGATCATGCCGGGTTGGATTACAACTGCCACCAAGTGCGTCCTTGGACTTTTTTTGGCTGAATCACACCGGGTGGGATTACAGCTGCCACCAAGTGCGTCCTTGGTCATTTTTTGGGTGGCTCATGCCGGGTGGGATTACAACCTGGCACCGAGTGCTTCCTTGGACATTTTTTGGGTGAATCATACCGGGTGGGATTACAACTGGAACCAAGGATTACAACTGCCACCAAGTGTGTTCGTGGACTCTTTTTTTGTGAATCATACCGGGTGGGATTACAGCTGCCACCAATTGCGTCCTTGGACATTTTTTGGGTGGATCATGCCGGGTTGGATTACAACTGCCACCAAGTGCGTCCTTGGACTTTTTTTGGCTGAATCATACCGGGTGGGATTACAGCTGCCACCAAGTGCGTTCTTGGACTTTTTTTGGGTGATTGCTACCGGGTGGGATTACAACTGGCACCAAGTTTCACGGGGGGAATAAACCATCAACTACAGCGCCATTGAAATTGTCGCGAATTCCTATATATATTTATTTTAAATATTTATACAACCCGTGCAACGCCGGGTATGTAACAGCTTGTTCCTATATATATTTATTTTAAAATTTTATACAACCCGTGCAACGCGGGGTATGTAACAGCTAGTTATCGATAAATATTGGAAAATTATCCATAAAATATCGATAAATTATCAATTAATTATCGAAAAATTTTCGATAAATTTTCGAAAAATGTTTGATAAAAAATCGAAAAATTATTAGAGCCCGACCGACTAATCGGCTTCGGCTTTTCCAAAAAATGGCCGAAGCTTTTCAATTTTTTTTTCTTGTTTTTGCGACACTGAAAACCAAAATTAATTTTTTACCATACGATTTTCTAAAAATTGTGTAATTGATGGAATTTCCAATGGGACATAACAAAAAATATGATTAAAATTTAACTTAGTAATCATCGAATATTGAGTGAATCTCGCCTCAAATTGCGTTGCACGGGGTTACAGCTACCACAAAGTACATCCTTGGACATTTTCTGGGTGGATTACTGAATTTTAAATATAGATTTAGATGCTTACTACTTGCCCTGATGTCTATGTTAAAAGGAGTCCTGGTAAACTGTATGAAATTTCAAATATATTGGTAGGAGGCTCACGGAAGGATTCTACCTTTTACAAATGTAGCCCAAATTGCTGCTCCAACATATATGAAAAGTAGTCCCTGTGCTCAAATCCGGGACCGATTTTGATAAAATTTTACATTTAAAGTTCAAAGCTTCACAGGTGGTATTTATTATCAACTAGAACATCCTTTGCCAATCACCTGACGGATTTGGGGAGTCCTCAAAAAACAGCTACTTAGATGGATTTATTCTTTGAAGAATTCTCTACCATTTCTACTAAATTTCCATTATTTTATGCTTTACTCCAAATTTTTAAAAAAATCTAATTTTTCTTACACGGGATATATGGGACAATCCGAGGCTCCTGTTAGTTTTGATCTAGGAGGCCCAAATTTGTTTGTGAATTCTTTTGGTTACCTTTATTATTTGTTTAAATAACATTTTAGTTCCTTAAAAAACTAAATGTGTATTTATACACTCGAATTTTAATGAAAATACACAAAGAAATAAAATTTTTAATGGTTTTTTATTTAAGTATCGGTTTCGGCTTCGGTATAGGCCTTCGGCGTCGGCCGAAGTAATAGGCTGCTAATTGACCTTCGGCATCGGCTTCGGCTTCGGCCTGAAAATGCTTATTGGTCGGGCTCTAAAAATTATTGATAAAAAATCGAAAAATTATCGATTAATTATCGAAAAACTATCGATAAATTATCGAAAAACTATCGAAAAAATTATCGATAATAAATCGAAAAATTATTGATAAAAATCGAAAAATTATGAATAAAATATCGAAAAACTATCAATAAAATACCGATTTTCGATAAAATTACTAACATATGGTCTCAGAATGTATCGTACTCGCATGTGCAGGGCATTATAACTTCGGTCAGACCGAAGATAATTCTCTTACTAGTTTTATTTTATTTTTGTTTCTATTTTATAATTTTGTAATTTAATTTTTTATATTAATATAAACACTAAATTAATTATTCATTGTGTGACTAGAGTTAGTAATATTTAAGAATTCATTCTTGTAACACTAGGATTTCAAAATAAACAAATAATAATAATAATATTTTCCTGGTAGCACTACAAACTTTAGGTAGCAACCTTTTTATATGCTACTTTTGAACTACTGTTGAATGCTACGTCAATTGATACTTCAAATTACATTTCAGTCAGTCACAAAATAAATTATGAAAATAAACAATTAGACAATCGTAACAACACATTCAGACAAATTAAGCGCTGCGAGAGGTATCGTTGTTCGTACTATGTTTCTAATATCATTGCAGGTTTTTAAGTCGCCAAAAACCCTAAATTTTAAATCGAAATTGCGGGAATTAATTTAAAGGAAATTTTATTTCAGCTTTTTAGTCGGTTTAAGGGTTATATTTTAAAAAAATCGTTTTTACTCTGTTTTATTTCCTCCTTTTTTTATTATTATTTTTTACCCCCTTTCATGTATATGAGAAATTCCGAGTCTAGGGGGTGCACGTGTTAATGTTGACCTAGGAAATTATACTATTTGAGGGGGACTGTGATCCTCCAGCGAAAACATTTATTTTTGGACCACTCTAATCTATACAGTCGAACCCGCTTAACTGAAAGACGAAATTGTCAGTCATTTTGTTTCACTTATGCGGGTTTTCCATTTAAGAGAATTCGGATAACGGAAAAATATTTCATTTAAGCGAATTTTGTATATAAGAAAAATATTTTAAGGTTCGGTTTAAGCCGAAATTCTCGCTTTTTACCTAAATTGTTTCTTATAAATGCGAAAGAAACAATTGAGGTAAAATGAGTTATGAAACGTATTCTTAAAATTTCTAGACCCGCGTTTTTTATTTAACTTAAACTTACAACTTTTTTAGTAAAATTTTGATTGTATAAAAAAAATACAAATTACAATTAAAATAAAATTTTTAGGGATTGTTTCATTTTGGTGGAGTTTTATTGGTATAAAATTGTGATTTGGAGATGAAATTTTGTTTCAGTTAACCGGGCTTTTCAGTTAAGCGGGTTTCAGTAAAGCGAAATAATTTGTAGGAAAAATTATGGGGATTCAATTTTCGTTTCACTTAAGCGGGCTTGACAGTACATATGATTTCCTTAAACTCCTATTGGAGCATAGCAGGCCCCTGCGCACGATTTTGGTTTGGGGGTTTTTTTATACCCTACACCTCATTAGGTATGGGTATATTCACTTTGGTCTGATGTCTGTAACACCAAGAAGGAGAAGTGTCCGGTATGGAAAAGTATATATATTCTTGATCAGCGTCACCTCCTGAGTTGATTTAGCCCTATCCGTCTGTCCGTCTGTCCATCTGTCCGTCCTGTTTTCTTGTAAACACGGTTGCAGGAGCTAGAAGAAAGCTAGGGATCCCAAATTTTGGATTTATCCTTTTTAGGCCCTAGAAGGAGTTGGTATTGCAAATGGGCAAAATCGGTCGACTACCTCAAATATAAGTGAAAATCGTGTTTTTACCGTAATTTTAAGATTTCATCAGAACAATATGAAATTTTGTAAAGTGGGGTTTTCGGGGTCGCTGATTTCGAATTTGATGTCGGAATTTAAAAATTCTAGATGGCGGAACTAATATGGCGGCCGAAATTTATTGAATTCATCAAAACAGTATGAAATTTTGAGGAGGGGATTTTTTTGGTCGCTGATTTCGAATTTGATGTCGCATTTTCAATATCGGGCAATATCGGTCGACTGCCACGCCTACCTATCATATAAGTGAAAATCGTGTTTTTACCGAAATTTTAAGATTTCATCAAAACAGTAAGAAATTTTGTATCGTGAGGTCTTCGGGGTCGCTGATTTTGAATTTGATGTCGGAATTCCAAAATTCAAGATGGCGGAACCAATATGGCGGCCGAAATTTTAAGATTTTATTTAAACAGTATGCAATTTTGTATAGGGGGTTTTCGGGGTCGCTGATTTCGAATTTGATGTCGCATTTCAAAAATTCAAGATGGCGGATCCAATATGGTCCAGTAGATGTAGGGTATATATAATTCGGCTTGCCCGACTGAAACTTACTCACTTGTTTTAATTTAATTTTTTATATTTGATCTCGCGCCGTACTTGTTATTGTTTCATCTTAAAAATTAGAAATGGGTTTTTTGATAACACCTTCCGAAGCAACCAAAGTCCCAAAATAAAATCCAATACATGATTCAAGAAATTAAGGTTAAACGAGGCGGCAACTTCAGAAGTCAACCCATCCGACAAGCTAACCAGTATGCATACGAATTGGCATCATCTAGCTCAGACATTGAAAACAAATGGTCAATTGTTGTTAAGAATTATGCTTGACTCACAATTGATATGTAAACAAAAAATGCAGTTTGGATTCTCAGCTGAAGTCAATGGCCAGACGCCTCACAAAGCATATATGCTGTATTTGGGTGGCGCGTGTTAAATATAAAAGTTTAGTTTCTCGTAGATTTGATATTCGGTGTACCCCAAGGCAGCGTCCTCGGAGCCCTACTGTATATACTCTATAAAGCGGGTATGCACACACAATAAATGATATGAGTCTATTTCAAAATTGTAGATTATGAATTCAGCTCGTATAGCAGAGATCATTCTCTCACCAACTCTCTCAATCGGCATTTAAAAATAATTTTGTATAGTTGCGAAGAATAACTGTTAAGCAGCGGTATCGTAACTCTGATTACCAATTTATCTCCTATTAGCGCCCCTCTTGCTTTCAACAATTTATAGATAGCTTGAAGCTCGTTCGATTGTCTTCCAGGTAATTTCAGTTTTTCTGGAAGATGTTCTCTTATTTTTTGGATCTCCGATTTCAGCAGCGGAGGTGTGATCAAGTCTGGGTTTAGTTTTCCGTGATTGAAGTTCGATAACTTCTGACTGAATTGTTTCGCTCTCTTCGACTATGTTGCTCAGCTGTTTGGTCATCATAAAGAACTTAACAGATTCTTGGTATACGTAGTAGTTCTCTTCCGTGGTTGAAGTGATATTGTCTACTCTCATCTGTAACTCCTTAAGATGCAGATTTACTTCGTCCGTAGTGCGTTTAAGAATATTAACTGTTGAATCGACAACGGAAGTTTGGCTCTTTGTCAACTGCTGCAGATCATGTTGGTTGTCTAACAAGTTCTTCATATTGCTTTCCATATATTCACGGTCATCCGCATCCATCATTCCGAAAAGAATATAGGACATAGATCCAACAAATTCAAATGGGGCTCTCCTTCTCCTTTTATCCTTTCGTACAAACAGATATTTATTTGTGTCCTTTACCTTGTTTATTTTGATTTCAATATTGTCGATGACTGTGTTGCATTGCTCTTCAAACGGTTGCAATTTGTCACAACTTTTTCTAATTTTCTTTGAAAACGTGTCAGCATGATCCACTACTTTGAAGAATGCGTGCATGTCGTAATAAATCATCAAATTCCAAGATGAAGCTACGACCTCCATTATCCCGATATGATCCAAATATATCGCTGTATTATTTTTCAACTCTAGAACCGATCCTCCAGAAGCATCCTGTTCACCTAAAGGTTGTGCACAAACTCCCTTTCTTGCTAGCAGCAGCATCAGAAGCCATATTATATTTATCAGTTTTAACTTTTCGGCTCTTTGGCATAACTGAGCATAGTTAAATAGCTTTTGCTTCGTTCCACTGGAGTTTTCGTATTTTCTTCTTTTGTTTCCAATGGACAAACTTTATGAATTGGGCGTTTTAAGATTCCATCCTGTATCTTCATTGTGACTACTCGCACCTTCCCGTCAGATCCTGGATGAGTTTCTATAATTCGACCAAGGGGCCATCTTGCCGGATGCGTATCTTCATTTTTAATAATGACAATTTGGCCTTCAGCCAGATTTAGATGCGGTTTCTGCCATTTATACCGCTGTTGCAAAGTTGAAAGATATTCCTCCTTCCATCTTTTCCAAAAGTCTTTCTTCATTTTTTGTATTAATTTCCAACGTCCAAAGATCCAATTGAACGGTCATCTACCGCTTCTGTTGTTCCAATAATCGGCTGGCCAATCAGAAAATGTCCTGGTGTTAACGTGTCAACTTCGTCTGTATTATTGCCAATCGCGTGAAGTAGCCTTGAATTGAGAACCGCTTCAATCTGAGCTAAAAGAGTACTCAGTTCCTCGTATGTTAGTTTAGTTTCTCCAATCACCCTTTTTAGATGGTGCTTCATCGACTTGACGCTTGTCTCCCAAATCCCTCCAAAGTGAGGGCCTGCCGGGGGAATAAAATGCCATTGAACTTTATCTGCTTCCAAAACAGCAATCACTTCCGAATTATTTTTAATTGCTTGCTTTAAATCGAAGTTTGTTCCGTTATCTGAATATATATGTTGACTTTTGCCTCTTCTTGCGAAAAACCGTCGCAATGCTACTAAGAATGAATCCGTCGTTAGATCACTTACTGCTTCTAAATGAATAGCTTTAGTTGCCATGCATACAAATACAGCTATATATCCTTTATATGACTTTTGTCCCCTTCCTTTAGAGCATCTTATTTGAATAGGACCAGCATAATCGACGCCAGTATGTGTAAATGGGTGATTAATAGATGTACGTCTCTCAGGTAAATTCCCCATGATTTACTTAGCCGTATCATTCCTGTACCGAATGCATTTTACACATGCACGCACGCGTTGCTTAATCATGTGTTTTAGTCCAATAATCCAGTACTTTCTTCTAATCGAGCTCTCCATCAGACGATTTCCGCCATGTAACGTGTTGACGTGAATGTCTTGAATTATTAAAGTAGTCAACCTGGATTTGCCAAGAATTATAGGATGTTTTTGATAGTAAGGAATATGCGAATTTTCCAGTCGACTCCAACTCTTAAAATCCCTTTGCTATCAAGCAGTGGATTCAAATTCGCTATTTTCCTTTTTTGATCCACAAGTTTGTTGTTCTTCAATAACTATATTTCGCTTGAAAACTCTGCAAGTTGCTGATTTTTTATTAACATTGTTTCGGCTGCTCGCAGTTCGTCTACCGTTAAATATGCCGGAAACTTTTCTCCTTTCAATACTCCTTTAAACCTCAGAATATAAGCTGCAACTCTTTCCAAATTTTCTTAATGATGAGCACCTTTCTTGCAACTGAAGTAGTATATTTGGCTGCTCTGTCAGTGTTGTAGTTGCTACTAATACACTCTTTTCTGCAACTGCTTCTTTTGGCCAATCATATTCATCTTGCACCAACCATGTCGGACCTCTCCACCATAAAATATTTTGTTCTAGCTTAGATGGTGAAATTCCTCTTGATGCGATGTCAGCTGGGTTCTCCTTTGTACTGACATGATTCCATTTAGCTGTGGGAATCAAAGCGCTAATTTCCGTTGTCCTTGTTCTCACGAATTTATCCTTACTTCTTTTATTTCTAATCCAGCCCAATGTTATCATCGAATCGCTCCATGCGTAAATCTGGCAGTCTCGTTTGATGATGTCTGTGACTTTGTTCAACAACCTTGCCAACAAATGAGCCGCACACAGTTCTAATTTTGGCAGCGTATTTTTATTTTTTACTGGATTGACTTTACTTTTTGCTGCTACAATTTCTACCGAGGAACCTGCCTTCACATAAACCACCGCTGCATGTGCTTTCTCCGACGCGTCTGCAAATCCGTGTAGCTGGAACGTTGCATTCTTCGTCAGGAACACCCATCGAGAAATTCTAATCGTTTTTATTGCTGGCAAATGTTGTATGAAGTTATTCCATTCCTTCGTCAATACGTCATCTAACTTGTCATCCCACTCTGTTTTAATTTTCCACAAGTTTTGTATAAACAACTTGGCAACGATTGTTATAGGTGCCAACCAGCCCAATGGATCAAATATTCGAGCAAAATATGACAATGCTTGCCGTTTTGTCACTGTTCTTCCTTCGGTAGTAGCTATGCTAAACATAAACTCGTCGGTTTTTGGACTCCATTGTAAACCCAGAGTTTTTATCGTCTCGTCCTCTTGAATCTGCAGAACTTCATTTTCACTGGTATTAGGAATGTCAGCGATAATGTCTTTGGTATTAGAACTCCATTTTCTCAAATGGAATCCAAATTTATCCAATTGATGTGATATTTTACCACGAATTCGCCTGCACTCTTCGATGGTATCTGCTCCAGTCATCAGATCGTCAATATAAAAATCTTCCTTGATGATTTTAGCTATGTCTGCATCGTCGCATTGATTTGCTATCTCGTGCAATGTTCTAATGGCAAGGAATGGTGCTGAAGTTGCTCCATAGGTGACAGTTGTTAGTTCATACTGCTTTATCGGTTCCGCCTTATTCTCTCTCCAAAGTATGTATTGGTAACTCTGGTCTTCTTTCGCGATTTTTACCTGACGATACATTTTCTCTACGTCTGCCATCATTATATTTTTCCAAACTCGCCACTTCACTATGATATCAAATATATCTTTCTGTAGTCTTGGCCCCACCTTGGTAACATATCGTTGAGGCTTTTGCCATTTGATGTTTTCGCCGAAGCATCAAAAACAACTCTAACCTTAGTCGTAATACTGCTCTCACGAACCACCGCTTGATGAGGAAGATAATATTTTCCACGCAGATTGTCGTTGACTTCTTCCATATGACCGAGGTGTTGGTACTCCCGCATGAATTTAACATATTCCGTTTTTAATGCATTTTTTACTTGTAACTTTTTCTCTAAATTCAGAAATCTCGCCATTGCTTGCTTTCGAGAATCTCCGAGGGCGTTATCTTCTTTAAACGGCAAGTTAACAATGAATCTGCCATCTCTATCTGGTTTAGTTGTAGCTTTGTATTGCCGTAGACATAAATCATCATCATCTGAAGGAATAACCGTATCATTTATCTCCTCCAACTCCCAAAATCACTCCAACCCAGTTGTTACGGCTGCTGTTAATTGCTTACTCATACTTTCTACGTTGAGTACTCCGGATAATATCCACCCAAGCTTTGTTGATTGACCCAGGATTTTATCCAATTTCAATATGCCTTCCTCTAAGATCTCTGGATACAAGTCGCCGCCGATTACTATATCAATTCGGTCTGATTTGTTAAAATTAGGATCGGCCAACGTATGATTTTTCAACTGATTGATATCATACTTAAATGATGTGTCCGGATGCGCCTTGGCCAGCTTTGGCAATACTAATGCCTCAATTACGAACAATTCGTCGCTCATAAACCTTGGTCGGATTTCCAACTTTACTTTCGACTTTGCTACTTCAACCACCGTGCTTCCAAGACCAACTAGTTCCAAATTCACCTTCTTCTTTGGTAAATTCAATATTTGCGCAGCTTCTTCTGACAATGCGGTTTTTTGTGACCCTTGGTCAATTAGTGCTCTCAAGGTCAGAAATTCTCCATGCGCTGTTTTTACTCGTACCTGTGCCGTTGCCAAAAGTACAGCCGGTGATGCATCGTCCTTTGTCATCATTGAAGTCGCTGACTCCTGCCTTGGTTAATTTTTTGTTTTATTTAAACCATACGTTGTTTCCCAATGCAGCAGAATGTGATGATTTTTACCACACTTTTTGCATTTGGAAGCTCCATTGCTGCATTTCTTGTCCATCTTATGGTATAGACATACATAACACGCGTTGCTTTTCTTTGCCCAGCTGTGTCGATCTGCCACTGATAGCGCAAGGAATTTCCTGCAATTGTTCACACTATGTCCTACTGTGTTACAATATGCGCAGCTTAGTTGTCCCGTATAAAATGAATTTGTAGATTGCTGATTGCTTCGTTGCCTACTGCTTCCACTATTTCCAATCAGCTTCTTTCCTTTTACAGCTTCTAACGCTTGATACTGCAGCTCCAAAAACTGCATCACATCGCTCAGAGTTTGTATCTCCCTAGTTTTCTTCACGTTCTGCTCATATAACCGCAGCCCGTCTCTGTCCAGCTTTCTTATGATGATACGAGCAATTAGTGGCTCCGCATCATCCAATTTGATATTCATCCCTTTCAGAGCATGAACACATTCATTTGTTGTATCGAGAAGCTGCTTTATACTCTATGCTGCCTCGCTGTTGACTTCAGGCTGGTCCAACATTTTGTCCACCAACTTTGTAAACAGCAACCGCCGGTTAGCGTACCGATGTGTTAACATTTCCCACGCTGCATCATAACTTGCATCAACAACATTGAAATGTTGAATTAGCCTTCCAGCTTCTCCCTTTACTAATGACTTCAATCGGTACATTTTCTCAACATTTGAATAATGGCTGACCTCATATACCAATTTTTTGAATATATCGTAAAAAGAGGACCATTCGTTTATATCACCAAAAAATGTTGGGATTTTGATATCCTCCAGTTTAAGAGTTGCTGGCCTTTTCACTATCTCCAGTGACTGCATCTTCTTTGCTAAGTCCATTGGAGCATCGTTATACGACCTGTCCACTTGGTCTTTTTGCTCTTCTACATCGTCATCGTCCTCTCCCATATCAAATGTCAATTTTGTATAAATTGCATTTATGAGTTGCATTTTCTGCTCCCAACAAGATTTTCTGCATTCAAATTCCGCTTTGCCGGCATCATCTTCTATGCCTTCATCCAACAATAATTTCATGTTGTTCACTTGACGGAAAATTTTTCTTATCAGAATGTTTGCCGGCTAGACTTCCAGATGTTCCCTCTTGTGCCCTTCTTGCCGCTGTCCTTTACTAGACCCAGCTGCCTCAGTTGCCTGCTTCGGCATAGTAAGGTCGACATCTGCTTTTTTATAACCCTTATATTAACTTGCTTTGGGCATACACTTCCTCATGAGCTAGAGAGCTGAAATTTGGAACACTGATAGAACTCCGGTGACAATGCATTCTATTTGGGGTCCATCAGAGGCGTAGGGGGCCGTGGGGAGACTCAAACTTTTTTTTTTAAACATGGCATAACTTCCAATTCCTTCAAGCTACAATGTTGAAATTCGGTAGGTGAGTTCTTATTGACAAAATGAAATTTTTTACCCTTTGGAAAGGGGGGTGTGGGGGCAAAGGGGAGCGGGATGGAGCCAATTTAAAGACCTAACTTTCGTATTTTGTAAGCTACAAGGCTGAAATTTTTTACTTAGGTTCGCATTCGGGAAAAAGAGTAAAAAAGGGGAAAAAAAGGGGGGAGAAAAAATTTTTTTTAAAAAAACAAAAAAAAGGAAAATAAAAACAGAGTAAAAAACAAGTTTTTTAAAATATAACCCTTTAACCGACTAAAAAGCAGAAAATAAATTTTCTTTAAATTAATTTCAGCAATTTCGATTTAAAATTAAGGGTTTTTGGCGACTATAAAACCTGCAATGATATTCGGAGGAAAGTACCCAAAAACCCTTAATTTTAAATCGAAATTGCTGAAATTAATTTAATCTTTTCATTCGACATTTTGTATTCGAAAATAAAAACTTGTATTAGTTAACTGTATACAACCGCTGTTTAAGCCTCGGTTACGCTTATCTCACTGTTTAGGCCGTGAGAAACGCCACTTATTTAAAATTTTTAAATTTCGTTCGCACTTTAGCGAGTTAGACAATTTTAAAAATTTTACAACGACTGTGTTTCCAATTTTACTAGCTCGTTTCCTCGAAGGACCAATGCACGAACTGATGTTCGCGTCGTTTGAGTATTTGTAAGGTACTGATTTTATTTGAATAAAACACCTAAATATATAGGCACAAAAAATCACTTAAACTAGACAGAATTAGAATATTATCAGCAGAGGCACGATAAGCGACCCCCGCACAGGCTATAAACTATTTAGTACTTGTGTGTGTACTTTTTTAAATAGTGATAATAATAGAATACATTAGAATTGTAAATGGCCACACAGCCTCAACTCAAACTGAGTGTTACTAAACATAGATTATGATGTGTGAGAAACATCTTCTGTTTGACATTTTTTATTACTAGCGATAATTATAGATAATATTAGAAATGTAAATTACCACATGTACAAGTGTCATATTTGGACACATTTGATTAGATATCACTTTAATGTAAATTTGGCATTGTCGATTATCGTCCTAAAATATGATTGCTCATTTAGGTCAATTTCCCCTAATCGGATCACGTGGAAAGTTTATTGAATTATTGCACCGTTCGACACTAAAAAACGCACATGATCGGGACTGACAGATTCTATTAGAGGGTTTTAAAAAAAAGTACCCGTGTCTCCCAGTTTTTCTAGTTCAATTCTTAAAACCATTTAAATCGCATTTATGCATTTTGCATAAATGCCCCCCCCCCTTCCCACACCTTTTTAAAAAAAAGGGTGGGAAAGGGGGGGGGGGTTTAAAAAAGGGGTAAAAGAAAATAATAAAGAGTAAAAAAACTGTTTTTTAAAATAAAACCATTTAACCGACTAAACAGTATTGCTCCGCTGTTTTCCTCGATATCACCCAGGCCTTCGATAAAGTCTGGCACGAAGGACTTATTTACAAACTACAGCATATTCTTCCCGCTAATATGCACTGTCTACTCAAAAACTACCTCACGAATAGAAAATTTGTAGTAAAATACAAAAGCTTTGTCTCCCGAAAATACGAAATACTGGCCGGAGTACCACAAGGCAGTGTCCTCGCGCCCCTGCTATATATTCTCTATACTGCAGATATGCCCAAAAGTGATAGAACTCTCATATCTCATATCTCATATCTCACTCTTTTGCTGATGACACTGCTATCATGTGCTCTCACTCAAACCCTGACATGGCATCTCTATACGTGCAAAAACACTTGGACACTCTAAGTAATTGGCTACATCGATGGAAAATCAAGGTTAATGAATCCAAAAGCTGTCACTTAACCTTCACTCTAAGAAGGGGCACGTGTCCTGCTCTGAAGATAAACGGCCAAGTCGTCCCTGAAAGTTCCGAAACCAAGTATCTTGGAATGCATCTCGATCGCCGACTCACATGGCATAAACATATTGAATCCAAAATCACTCAGATCAAATTAAAGCAATTGGAACTAAATTGGCTAATCTCAAGGGCATCAAAGCTAAATCTCACATACAAAGTCCAAATATACAAAAGTATAATAAAACCCATATGGACATATGGAATTGAACTCTGGGGCACTGCCTCTCCCTCGAACGTGGAAAAACTCCAGAGAGTCCAATCTAAAATCCTGAGACAAATTGCCAGAGCCCCTTGGTATATAAAAAATACTAACATCCACAGAGACCTGAATATACCTGCAGTAAAAGACGAAATTCCGAAATTTACCTCGAAGTACAAGCAGAAGCTCATGTTTCACCCAAACATTCTAGCTAGAAATTTACTGAGACCTCTGAATCCCTCACGTCTCAAACGAAACTAATATATTCCCCATATATTAGTTACGATAACTTTACATTGCCTAAATCAATGGATATAGGGCAAATAGTTGTAATCTGAATATTATAAAAATAAGCTGAATTTCTGAATTTTTGAAAAATCATTGTTAGACCTAAGTTATTATTAGGTGATTCAATTGAATAAAATTACTAACAAAAATAAAAAAAAAAAAAAAATTTAACCGACTAAAAAGCAAAAAAATAAATTCCCTTTAAATTAATTTCCGCAATTTCGATTTAAAATTAAGGGTTTTTGGCTGGTTTGTTCCTAATGTCAGATTTTGAAGTGGCCAAAAAACCCTTAATTTTAAATCGAAATTGCGGAAATTAATTTAAAGGGAATTTATTATTTGCTTTTTAGTCGTTAAAGGGTTTTATTTTAAAAAACTTGTTATACCCCCACACTCACTGTGGCAGGGTATACTAACTTTGTCACAACGTTTGTAACGCCCATAAGGAGGCGTGTCCGGTATGGAAAAGTATATATATTCTTGATCAGTATCACCTCCTGAGTCGATTTAGCGATGTCCGTCTGTCTGTCCGTCCGTCTGTCCGTCTGTCCGTCTGTCCGTCTGTCCGTCTGTCCGTCTGTCCGTCTGTCCGTCTGTCCGTCCGCACGATAGCAGTCGCAGTTTTGGAGATATCGACTTCATGTTTTTTTACATGTTTTTCTCGTGAATACTGAGATCAAGTTCGAGAATCAGCCAAATCGGACAAAAACTGGGCGTGGCTCCCATACACCGAAAAAAAAGGTAAAAATTTTTCAAGTCTTTTTTATTGTTGTATTCCATTGGAAATGTTTAGAAACGTATTTTTGACATGGTCCGAGGTTCCGAAGCCACATATATAAGAGTCTAAATGGGGTCCTCAGACCAATTTTTTTTTTTTTTCGGATTTGATTGGAAATTTTTAGAAATGGATTTTGGACATGGTTTGGGCTCCAAAACCACCTATAATTGGCTCAAAATAGGGTCTTGAGACCACATTTTTTTATGTTCGAGGTACTTCTTCCTACTGTGTGGGGGTATTTCAACTTCGGTATAGCCGAAGATAGTCCACTCTCTAGTTTTTTACTCTTTTTTACTTTCTTTTTTTTTTTTTAATTTTTGACCCCTTTTTTAAACCTTCCCCCCCCTATTCCCCCCTTTTTTTCCCGAATGCGAACCTAAGTACAAAATTTTAGTCCTGTAGCTTAAAAAATACGAACGTTAGTCCATCCCGAACTTTAAAAAGGCTCCATCCCCCTCCCATTTATCCCCACACCCCCCATCAAAGGGTGTAACATTTTATTTTGTCAATAAGAACCCACCTACCAAATTTCATCATTGTAGCTCGAAGGAATCGGAAGTTATGCCATGTTTAAGAAAAAGGGGTTTGAGTCCCCCCACGGCCACCTACGCCTCTGATGGTGATTTAATATAATGCATTGTCACCGGAGTTTTATCAGTGTTTCAAATTTCAGCTCTCTAGCTCATGTGGAAGTGTATGAACAAGCTCGCCGCAGATTTGAGGATATATATACCGACATATATATATTTCTATATATATATATATATATAGTCAAGCCAAAGCAAGTTAATATAAGGGTTATTAAAAACATGTAAACTTTTTACAATCGGATGTAAACTCATTACGCTAGATTAGAAAATTTAATTTTTATACCCCCACACACAAAGCTGGGCATTAACTAGTTAATTCGTTAATAGTTAATTAACGAAGTTAAATTTTTGGTTAACTTTTACCGTTTCAGTTAATTTCGAAAACCATTAACTTTTTCATTAAGTTAAGTTAAATTTCTTCGATTAACTAGCGTGCCTAGCCCGTCGTCAAATGTATCGGCTTGGTCGGCGGCGAAATATTGAGTCGATTGTGTCGGCTCAACCGATATTGACATCGATTTGCTCGCTCGCCGATTGAAGCCGATTATGGCCGGCGCGAATCTGTTTAGCCGCCGCCGACATTTTCCAATCAACTTGGAACTCTGGGTGCGTAGTGACAATCAAAAAAGCGCGTCGGCAAATTCGTTTTGTAAAATTTTACAAAGTTTTAATTTTTTAAGTTAAATTTGCATATAGAGGGCTGAAATCGATCGAAAAAAGGGTCTGTGAGTGCAGGCATTCAATTGTATATAGTTAAAATGTTTTTTTATACGTTTTATGGAAAAAAAAAAATTTCTATAGAGAATTTAACTATTTAATTTAACTTTTAACGAAGTTAACTTTTCAACGCAATTAACTTTTTAATTTAACGAAGCTAAATTTTTGATTAACTATTTCCGGATTAACGAAGTTAAATTCTCGATTAACTATGCCCAGCTTTGCCACACACATTGTGTCACAACGTTTGTAACGCCCATAAGGAGGCGTGTCCGGTATGGAAAAGTATATATATTCTTGATCAGCATCACCTCCTGAGTCGATTTAGCGATGTCCGTCTGTCCGTCCGCACGAAAGCGGTCGCAGTTTTGGAGATATCGACTTGAAACTTTGGGTACATGTTTTTCTCAAGAATACTGAGATCAAGTTCGAGAATCAGCCAAATCGGATAAAAACTGAGCGTGGCTCTCATACACCGAAAAAAAGGTAAACATTTTTCAAGTCTTTTTTATTGTTGTATTCGATTGGAAATTTGTAGAAGCGTATTTTTGACATGGTTTGAGGTTCCGAAACCACATATATAAGGGTCAAAATGGAGTCTTGAGACCAATTTTTTTTTTGGTCGATTTGATTGGAAGTTTTTAGAAACGGATTTTGGACATGGTTCGGGCTCCAAAACTATTTATAGGTGGCTCAAAATGGGGTCTTGAGACCACATAATTTTATGTTAGAGGTACTTCTTCTTACTGTATTGGGGTATTTCAGCTTCGGTATAGCCGAAGATAGTCCACTCTCTAGTTTCTACTTTAACATAAGTTTTTTTGTGAAAAATATTGGAAATTTCAAGATTGTTTCTAGTCTAGCGTGATCAGTTTACATCCGATAGAAAAAAGTTTAAATTTTTTTGAAGGTATGTTTTTTCCCTATTAAATTTTAAATCCAAATAAAACTGTATTATTAGGGAATTATTATGTACATGAGAAAAATGCAAAATGCATAAACGTAATTTTTGATTAAAAAAAACGACAAAAAGTCTTGAAAAACGTCAACCAATCTACAACAACACCTAAACATATTTGTAGATTATTTTTAGTGTAGATAATTTTCTATGAACATTTAAAAAGAAATGATCCAATGCATTCGTATTGAATTTGAGGTAACCTTATCTTTAGGAAACGCATGGTATGTATTTGAATAAATAGCAAATTTATATCCAATTTGGGGTTTATTTGAAAAACAATAAGTAAATACTATTCTGTTAAGTCTTTAAAAAATTTTCTTTACTAATTAGATCTATATATATAAAAGAGACGTGTATGTTTGTCTCGAGTAGACGCGAAAACTACAGCACCGATTCTCACCAAAATTTATATATGTGTTCTAGGGGTCGTGAGTCGTAACATAGGATAGGATTTGACACGCCCACTTTTACCGCCCACAAGTTAGAAAATACGTATTTCTCTCACATTTGTGAATCTTTAAAAGCAAATACCATATGATCAACAGTCAACTTGGTTGCCACCTAGGACTTATTTTTTCCCCACCCAAGCAGTGTTACCATATCTGCTGATATTCCCAGTACAACATTAAGGTCCGCACACATCAACGCGAAGTACCGCAGCCGCTGCGAAACTTACTCAAAAATGTTTCTTGCAAATGCGAAAATATATTTGTTTGAGGTGAGCAATTTCATAAAAACAAATAAAAATGTGAATCTATCTATATCTATATATCTATATATATAAAAGAGACGTGTATGTTTGTCTCGAGTAGACGCGAAAACTACAGCACCGATTCTCACCAAAATTTATATATGTGTTCTAGGGGTCGTGAGTCGTGACATAGGATAGGATTTGACACGCCCACTTTTACCGCCCACAAGTTAGAAAATACGTATTTCTCTCACATTTGTGAATCTTTTAAAGCAAATACCATATGATCAACAGTCAACTTGGTTGCCACCTAGGACTTAATTTTTCCCCACCCAAGCAGTGTTACCATATCTGCGGTGTTTTTTACCTTTCGGTTTCTTTCAAAGTGTGAAATCGATTTGCTAAAGTATTTCACGTCGATGTACCGATCACAAATTTCAACAACTTCGTGTATTTTCAACATTAATTGCAGCAGGGAGTAATAATTAAGGTTATTTCCATTTGATTGCATGTAACTTTTCAACAATGGAAAAAACCTAAGGCAATGCCAAAATAACACGGCTTCTCCTTGAGTATTACATATTCGCAATTCCATAATTTGCCCCAATCTCCCAGTGCACATTTTACGCCCACTTTCACAGTACTTCATTTCCACTTAAATGCATTTGCCATTTACATTCCAAATAACTACGGAAAAATGTCTATTGTGAATGGAAATTAAATTATACCCAACTTAATGCTCCTACACACTGCCGCGAAATTTCTCCAAAAATTGCTCAAAAATTGCAAGGCGATATTCGGCTCGGACAAATTTTTTCGTGCTGAAAAATTTCACAAAAACAAAAACAAATGCATATCATTCTAGAGCGCACTATCGTATTTTCAAAAAAGTACCACGACACCAACGAAATTTTGCATTCACGTGTGGCGACCTTAAATGCTCACGGCGAAAGTCGCCCACTTTCACAGTAATCCTACACACAGTACTTCATTACAACTTAAAATACCCAAAATTCCGCCGCCGCGGTACTTTCTCGAAAATTCTTCCAGCAAAGATATTGGAATAAAAAAATTTGTTTGCGGTGAAAAATTTCAAAGCTACAACTAAAAATGTGTATCATTTATAAATTTTTTTTAAAAAAACGCAGTATCGCATATTCAAGCAACATTTTTGTTCAAGTTCCGTACCGGCTGCGGAATTTCGCGTTGGCTTATGGGGACCTAAATGCAGGCAAACCGCCATTAATATTACGAGAAGACGTCCATTGCGAATGAAAATTAAATTAAACTTGACTTAAATGCACACACTGCAAAAGGCCTTTTCGTCAAATAAGCACTGCAAAATTGTTCCAACAAGTTATTGAAATCACTTTCTTCCCACAAGAAAAATTTACAACAACACAACACGTCTCTCAATGTGGCAACACTCCTCACAGACGGGGCGCTCAACCAGTGCAGCCAACTTAAGGCAAATTTCCCTTCCTAAGGGAATTTTTGATTTAAGTGTTTACACTGCCGGGCCATTTTGTGCGAGCATTCGGCTTCGTACCAAAGCTCAAAGATAGTAATCCAGTCGTTTGCACCGGCCGAATTACGGGATTTGTTTCAAGTACTTATACCACATGTCATTTAATTTAATTTCAATAATCTTCCAAACATACTTTACTGCGCTACATACATACATACAATACGAATCATTCTTTCATTCATCAAAACCTATTTCAATACCGATCGCTACATCAATTTTCCTCTCTATAAAATTGTAAAAAATTAACTCCACAGTATAAACACCAATTAAACATATATATTTAAAAAATTACTTTCATCCATTCATCCATTACATTGCAGACAATGCAACAACAAAGAATTATTTAGGCCCAGCGAAGCGGACCGGGCCCAGCTAGTCTATATATATATAAAAGAGACGGGTATGTTTGTCACCAGTAGACGCGAAAACTACAGCACCGATTCTCACCAAAGTTTATATATGTGTTCTAGGGGTCGTGAGTCGTGACATGATCAGGGATGTTAGATTGTGGGGAATTAACCATTTTGCGGGGAATTTCGAGCTGTTTGTGCAGGAGGGGAAATGCTACTTACTTAATAAAACTAAATAAGTAAAACTGGAAACTGATATAAAAGTAATTTTACAAACCTTACTTAAGCATATTTTAAATTGAATTTTGTCTTTTCTAAAGAAATACTGAAAATGAATTAATTCATTCATTTGTACCATTTGTATGTTTATGGTTATTTATTTCAGCAAAAACTAAATTTTTTTCCATTAAAAGTTGTTAAAAAGTTATTTTTTATATTTTTTTAAAATGTATTTTGCTCGGAAAAATAACAAACCCCGAAAAATCGCGAATAATCCCGGGACTCCGGGGTTTCAATTTTTAGTCCCGAAAATCCCGGGATTGCGAAAATGCTTCGGGATCGAAAGCCCTTCTCTGTACGTCTGTTTGTCCATCAATTGAATATGGAATATATAAAGATGAAATTTGGGACGGAGTTGAATAATAACTTTTCCAAGCTTTGTGCCAAATATGGACATAATTGGACAAGGGGCGTGGCACCGCCCCTTAAATAAATTTGGCATGGAGTTGTATAGTATGCTTTCCCTGCTATGTGTCGAATATGGGATTAATTGGACAAGAGGCGTGGCACTGCCCATACAATTTTCCACCCTATATCACGGTTAAACGGCTTTATTGATTGCTTTTAGGTAAGATTGTGTAAATAAAGGAATTTGCAATAGGATATAAAAGGTTGGATTTGGACAAGGGGCGTGACACTTCCCATACAACAAAAGTTATAATTATACCCCCACACTCACTGTGGCAGGGTATACTAACTTTGTCACAACGTTTGTAACGCCCATAAGGAGGCGTGTCCGGTATGGAAAAGTATATATATTCTTGATCAGTATCGCCTCCTGAGTCGATTTAGCGATGTCCGTCTGTCCGTCTGTCCGTCCGCACGATAGCGGTCGCAGTTTTGGAGATATCGACTTGAAACTTTTTTTGCATGTTTTTCTCGTTAATACTGAGATCAAGTTCAAGAATCAGCCAAATCGGACAAAAACTGGGCGTGGCTCCCATACACCGAAAAAAAAGGTATAAATTTTTCAAGTCTTTTTTATTGTTGCATTCGATTGGAAATGTTTAGAAACGTATTTTTGACATTGTCCGAGGTTCCGAAGCCATATATATAAGGGTCTAAATGGGGTCCTGAGACCAATTTTTTTTTTTTCGGATTTGATTGGAAATTTTTAGAAATGGATTTTGGACATGGTATGGGCTCCAATACCACCTATAATTGGCTAAAAATAGGGTCTTGAGACCACATTTTTTTATGTTCGAGGTACTTCTTTCTACTGTGTGGGGGTATTTCAACTTCGGTATAGCCGAAGATAGTCCACTCTCTAGTTAAAATGTAACTTAGTAACCATCGAATATTGAGTGGTTCATGCCACCAACTGCGTCCTTGCACATATTTTGGGTGAATCATGCCAGGTGGGATTACAGCTGCCACAAAGTGCGTCCTTGGACATACAGCTGTCACCAAGAGCGACCTTTGACATATTTTGGGTGAATCATGCCAGGTGGGATTACAGTTGTCACAAAGTGCAACGCCGGGTTGTAACAGCTTTTTGATCATCGCCACTGTTTCAAGATTGGGGGAAATTTCCCAAAATGGGGTAATTTTCGAGTCCCTATTTTGGAAATGGGAAAAAGGTAATTTTGGTGTAAAAAGGGTATAATAAAAAGATCACATAAAAGCAAGCCCACTGCCATTCTGTAAAGCTGAATATATTTTATATTCTGAGAAACTAAACAAAAACCGTAGAAATAAAAATTGTGCCAAAGTATGGATAAAAAAAATGTACTCCGCATCAATCCATTGTGTTTTATTTTTTCGTTTTTTCTCTCCGATCAACAGATTTTCCTATAAATCAGGTTTTGTGAGCATACAACTGATTTTTTCATACAAAAATTTAAATTTTTTTGAGAATAAAATTAGACATCATTTTTAGAAATTAAAGAATGAATTTTTGTATGAAAAAATCCGAGGTCAAATCACAATATCTGATTTTGAAAGGAACAAAACTGCATCATTAATAAAAAACAGTAAAGCAGAGTTTTCGAAATAATCATGACTAAACACAAAATTCGACAAAAAGAATTAAATTTTATGACTTTGATAATAAATAACCGCTTTTTGGTCAACATAAAAAGCGGCTACAGTAATTCAGAAGTAAGAAAACAAACAGTGAAAACACAACTTTCCATTTGTTCGCTCAAATATTAGTAAGGATTCACTATCTAGTTGGTTAGATCCATTGAAGGAATAAACATTGCATAAACTTTATAAAACTGAGGTCGAACTTTGACAAACAGGTGGGCTGACATTTTTGGGTGTCGTCGTCTACAAATTTACTGTACAATTTTTGTTTGAAGTATGATGTAATAGTTAGCTGTAGTTCTTAGCTTTTAATCAAGCTATTGAGCTAAAATTATGTTTAAAAAAGTTATGTCTTGTAACAAAAACATGTCCAATAACTTTTTTTCTAATTTTTTATTGTTGTTCCTCAATCGATTACACAAGGTGACAAAAATTTATTTGTAATCTTGGAAATCATTTTGCAAGTTCGGAAAAATAGTTTCAAAATATCGATGTCTATTTGGGAAATATTGGGAAATCGGGTGTAAAAAAAGGCGTCTAAACCTTCGAATTTCGGCCTTGACACAACACTAAAATAAAGAGCACTTTTGGTTAAACAGTGTCAATAGAAAAGATAAAAAATCTGGAAATTTTATGAATTTCGTGTTCAAAAACTTAAGTCGTGTAATCGCTTAAGTCGGAAAACACAGTCTCGAGATATTCACCATTTTGCAATTCATTATTAAGTAAGTAGAGTTGGGTGGTGATAGCTTTTGGTTACAGAATTTTTTACAATGAATTAGATAAGTTAATGAAAGAATAAATTGTAAGTTTAATTATTGTACCTTGGTACCTTGATGGCAACGCAATGTTAGCACCACCTCAAGACTCTTGCTATTTATTCAATACTGCTTTCCACAATAGCTTTCCACGATCGACTCCAAATATTTTAAATTGGCGTTTTAATGCGGTGTTTGGTAAGATATTTTTGGTGTTATTGAATTATTTGTCTCTAATATCGGCATGAGATAATTTTCGTTTCTGGTTTTAGGTGATCGGATCATTGAGCACGTGTTGCAAGTCCAAATTTTTTACAAATTTGAGGTGCTGTGTTCTTCTGCGGAACCATAGGGATTTTGTATATATATTTATTTTAATGTTTGTGGAATTTGAATGTGGCCTTTGTTATATGTCTTTGTAGTATACTTATAAGTTATAGTATTTCATACATTAAAACATTTCGATTAAATCCTTTAATGTTGGATGAGGATAATTTTTATTCTGAGAGTTTGTATTTTTTTTTTGTTTTTTTAAATTTATGTTTTTTTTCGTTTCTGTTTTAAGGCCAAGCTAAGGCACCGCGTTTTATAATTGTATTTTTAGACGAACTTATTTTTCGTTACTTAATTTGGAATTCTACTCTCATGTACATATTTCTTTTATTTTAAATTACTTTTATGTTACAAATATACTTAGTACATTATTTAATTTTTTTAATTTTCATCACATTTTTGTTACCGAAATTTTGTTTTTCTTATTTTTTCCTCTGTTTGTATAGGCCCGAAATATCACTTTTGTATTGTTTTTGCATAATTTTATTACATTTTTGTCGGTTTAATAATTAAATTTTACGGAGACTTTTTCTTTTCGCTTTTGTTTTTTCTTACGTTGTCTTAGAAAACTGGTTTTATTTCTTGGAATTCAATATATTTTAATTTGTCGTGGTAACTTTTCTCAAAAACGGTTCTGCTTATTGGTTGTTATAATTATTTTATTTTATTTGTTTACCTTAGTATATTTTTCATTACTTTCATAATTTCATTTATGTTTCGAAAATGTTATATAAATAATATATGAAAGAAAATAAAAACGTACACGTAAAAGCCAAAGTACAATAAATGATATTCAAATTAAAGAATAATTAATAAATGTAGGGAGTTACGTAAAATATCTTCTTCTGGAATTTTCCAAAAATTTTGAATGTATTTTCAGTTTTTAATCGTTATAGTTCTGATTTTTCAAAATTTGATTGCTTTTTTTCGATTTGTCAAAAATCGTTTATATATATGTCTAGTATATATTACAATTCTATTACTGTTATTTGAACTAAGTTTTTGTTTGTTCATCTATCAGTTTATATTTGACTGGTATTTACTATTATTCGTACATAAGATTATATCTTCTATTTTGGAGTGAAATAACTTTAGTGTTCTTATTAATAAATTGGGTTTTTTTTACTTATACATTTCGATATTGTTCAGTTTCCAATTTCACAATTCTCGATTTGATATTGCTGTGAAGTTTTCGTCGTTATTTTATTATTCTTTATTGTTGTTTTGTTTTTTTTTATTATTTCATTATATATAAATATATATATGTATCTGTATAAAAGTTCGATAGTCTTTGTTATTTTTTTTAATTAGTATATTTGTGCCTATTTTATGTTTGCTCTATGTTTTATATACTGAGATTTCTTTCACTTCACTTCGTTTTATCATTTTTTTTATTATAACTTCTTATTTATATTTATGTGGCTTAACTTCTTATATTTTCATTTTTTTAACTTCCATTAGTTTTGGTTTTTTCAGTTTTGACGTTTTCATTGTAGTTATTCCGCCAATTGTTTTATGTAATTGCACATCGATAGTTTTCGGTATCGCGATCGATTGAGTATATTTGCTCCGCTTTGAGTGAGTACTTTTATTTTGATTTAAGAATTCGCCTAATATATATACATATATATATTTTTTTTTATATTTGTTCTCTCCCCCTTTTTTTCTTTTTACATTGGTTTTATTATTTAAGTTTGATTTGAAATTGTGATCATGAGATTAAAACAAGAATTTACATTCGCATAAATAAATTAATATTATTCTTATAATTATTTAATTTCTTAGCATTTTTGAATGCATAAAAGTAATTATACACGATGGTAAATTTTTAAAAAAGAATTCAAAAATTTTTTTTTTAGGTCTAAGTTTAAGATCTCTGTGTTTGGTGGTGTTGAAATATGAGTTACTTTAGTAGGTAATTTGACATATACTGTTGGTGCGCTTGTAGTCGAATTGGTGTGTGTGTGTGTCTTTTTTTATTGCATTTGTTTTTCTAACTTTACTGTTGTTTATGTTTTAGTGTTATTTGTGGCTTTCGCTATTAGCAAATGCTAGCTGTATGGCAAATGATATTTAAAACTGTATGTACCGGTGTCAGTGTATTTGCGTATTATTTCATAGCGCCGTATTTTGATTGTTGTGATTCTGCTTTGTCTGCTGAACGGAAACTTAAACAGCAAAAAGCAAAAGCGGCGGCTGTCGGAGTGCTAGATTTCTAGCAATCGGGAAACTAACGTTGCCTTGACGATTTCTGAGTTAGATTTTTTTTTATAAGACGTTTTGATTATTATAATTAAGTTTTCTAAAATAAATTTTTCAATGAATAGCTTATAATAAGATAAAATGTTGTTTAATGTTTGAAGGTATCAAAAATTCTTATGTTATTTTCTTCGACATTAATAAAAATATTAATATATGTTTGCATTTTTGAGTTGCTTCAAATTTGTATACTGCTTATTTAAATAAAACAAAAATTTATAAACCAAATGCTTGACTTTCTTTTAAAAATTATATGTTTACGCAAAAAACTACTTTGCAAACCAAAAACAATAACAAAAATTTAATATAATTATTTTTTTATTATTATTTTATCAAAATAGAATATTAGAAGGTTTAATTCATTATTTTTTGTTTTTATTATATATTTATTGATTCATGAAGTCTTGCAGTTTAAAATTTCGACATTTTTTTTTTATTGAACTTCGTATTATTGTTGGTTTTTGGTTTAAGCTCTATCTTGTTGCAAATTCGTTTTGTATATTTCATCCAATGTTTCAAAATATTAAATTGTTTAATTAATTACCGTTTTCCTTAATGTATAAACCACTTTTTTCATTTCTTAGGTGGCACTCAATTTCAATATTTGTTGTTTTTATTAAAAATTTTTTTTTTAATATGGACATCTTTGATGAATATTATTATAGTCGTTTATTTTAATATTGTTATTATATACAAATTTTGATACATTTTTAAACGAAATTTCAATAATTTTGTGGTTTTTGTAAACAGGTATGAAATTAAACCGAATTTTTTTGTTAAGTAACGATCTGATTTTGCTTTTATACGAATTATTAAAGTTTCCACAAAGTTTGTCCGTTTAGATTTTTTTAAATATTAAATTCCAAGTCTGCTTATTTGGTTTTTTTTTTGTAACCCTTGAAACTGGAAATTTTTGGTTTTTACGTAGCATGGTTTTATAGAATGATGCGTTTTTGTACTTCTTGTTTCCAGATATTTTTGAGGCTAATTATAATTTAGTTTCCTTGTCGTACATTTGTTTTCGTTAAATGGGAGAGTTTATGTATTACATTTGTTTTTTTTAATTTCTAAGGCCTTAAATTTCGTAGAGTTAATTTTGTTTATATTAACTGGATTTGGTTCTGGAGTGTACGTTCTATTGGGATTAAAATAAGGAATGGTTGGTTTGGAATATAAATCCGAGGATTTCTATTGTTTTTAAAATTTTTTTATTGAATTTCAGCTGGTCTATTGTATTTTGTTTAAAATATGATGATTGCCTGTAAATATATTAAAAACAATGATGTTGTCAGGAAACAAAGGAAACATTTTCTGTTCTGATATGTTATTATCAGAATTATTACACTGTTATACAATTGTATACTTTTGAAAATGCACATGACATCGCTCATCATGAATCCGTAGTCCGATAAGCTCTGCTACGCACA
>OX596014.1:11218504-11440945 GCA_951394025.1 Heteromyza rotundicornis | reverse complement strand
GGACTAAGTCATAATAGGGTTGTTGTCATAAATAACTCTTATTTAGTGCATCCGTTATATATTTGATTGTTACTATTTGAGCAAACTTTTTTACTCCTCTTTTATGATGCTCACTTGAACACCCTGGTCCGATTGGCTTCAGTACTGAAATGTGCCAAAAGTATAAACAACAAATGTATGTGCATTGACGACACGTTGTATCCCCCCAATACCCACTGAAACATATGTGAATATGCTGAACCACTCCGCACCGAGACAGATCCTATCAACAAAATGCATTTTCGTATGCAGTAAGTGCATGTACACAAATACTAGCATCACAACATGTGCAATGCAGTTCATTGCAGCCGGTGGCTGCATTGTGTGCATGTACATATGCATCCCTGTAGAGAATGCAAATACTGTTGCTTGTATTAGTAAATCAATATGATTGTATGTGTATAAATACAAATTTCTCCCTTAAACAGACCGAAACATTTGTTGACTTGAATATCAATATAACCAATACAATCAAAAAACCCAACAGCACGAACATTCTTGCTCTCTTCATACATTCGCAAATTGGTAATGCAATTGTGAATGCAATTTTGGGTATTTGAACCCTTTTTGAAATTATACTCGAAAAGTATTTTGTTTAATGTGTGCTTTGGTGGTGGCCCTTGTGTACCTAATGCACTATGCACAAAAACTAAATTTATTACTAATTACAATTTTAAAATAATGGTATGACAACTTTATGTACATATGACGGTTTCTATATGTCTATATAAATACACAAATAAAAGCAGAATCAAAGTCCGACCTCACTTATTTCAATATTTCAAAGTTATTTCGGTTTCATAAAATAAACTCTAATCTAAGATACAGATTGTGAATTTAAGCTGAAATACCTTAACCCGTTTCGACATCGCACGGATAACTTTTAGACTCCACTCTTTTTGAACCCATTTGAAACTGCAATGACCCTATTATGAACAGCCACGTCCTCTTTCAAAATCAAAAACCCTGATCGAGACTCTAGACATGCCTTCATAGACTATAAATATTGAATTACAGCTTCCTAACTCCACTAGTAACTGCAGGAGAGCTTGCTATAATTGAAACGCTCATATTTTGAGCTGCCACAGTCCTTTTCGGAAAAATAAAAAATTCGTCTCTAGAATCAGTTGCCTTCCCATACAGAATATGTATGTGCATTTACAGCTTCCTATATCTACTGATAGTTGCAAGAGAGCCTAGTTTAACTTATGCGCTCATATTTTGAGCTGTCCGCGTGATATATTTTGAAAAAATCCCAAATCTGTCTCACAGAATACATGTGCGTAATTTCAGATCTCAAAGTAATCTGCCTTATTCAGGAAAACTAACTTTCCACACGCCCACATTTCGAATACAGCGCCCGATTTTGAAAAATATCCAACACCTGGATTAAGAATCTATAGTCATGGTCTCACAGAATATATATGTGCAATTGCAGCTTCCTAGGTCAACTGGTGGCCTAGGAAGCCCCAAAAATCCCCTTTACAAAATTTCATACTGATCAAAACAGTACGATCTTAAAATTTCGGCAGCCATATTGGGTCAGCCAATTTGAATTCCGAAATTAAGTTCAAAATCAGTGACCGCAAAAAACCCCCTATACAAAATATCATACGGGTTTGATTAAATATTAAAATTTAAATGACTTGTTGCCATGTATACCACCTGTTTGCCACCGATTTAATCTAGCACTATCATCTTCTTGAAGACTAAGGAATTTTTGGAGAGTGGGAAGATGACGGTAGTGTTTTAATTAATTCTAATGCTAATCAATTTTAATTTTTGGTTTTCAGATTATTCAGTTCACCATATTTTTTGCCGGGTTTCTTTTTTCGCTACTTTTTTTAATCCTATTTAAAAAAAACTAGAGAGTGGACTATCTTCGGCTATACCGAAGTTGAAATACCCCCACACAGTAGGAAGAAGTACCTCGATCATAAAAAAATGTGGTCTCAACACCCTATTTTGAGCCAATTATAGGTGGTTTTGGAGCCCTGACCATGTCCAAAATCCATTTCTAAAAATTTCCAATTAAATCCAACAAAAAAAAAAATTTGTCTCAAGACCCCATTTAGACCCTTATATATGTGGCTTCGGAACCTCGGATCATGTCCAAAATCCATTTCTTTATTTAATTTATTTAATTTAATGGAAATTTATTTTCTGCATTTTAGTCGGTTAAATGCATATATTTTAAAAAACTTGTTATACCTCCACACTTACTGTGGCAGGGTATACTAACTTTGACACAACTTTTATAACGCCCATAAGGAGGCGTGTCCGGTATGGAAAAGTATATATATTCTTGGTCGGCATCACCGCCGGAGTCGATTTAGCCATGTCCGTCTGTCTATCCGTCTGTCCGCCTGTCTGTCCGCACGATAGCGGTCGCATTTTTGGAGATATTGACTTGAAACTTTGGAACATGTTTTTCACTTCAAAAGTAAGAGCAAGTTCGAGAATCAGCCAAATCGGACAAAAACTGGGCGTGGCTCCCATATAACGAAAAAAAGGTCAACCTTTTCCAAGTCTTTTTTATAGCTGTTTTCGATTGGAAATGTTTAGATATGGATTTTCGACATGGTCCAAGCTTCCAAAACCACATTTAATGGGTCAAAATGGGGTCTTGAGAACAATTTTTTTTTTTGGTGGATTTGATTGGAAATTTTTAGAAACGGATTTTGGTCCGAAGCTCCAAAACCACCTGTAAATGGTTCAAAATGGGGTCTTGAGACCAAATTTTTTTTGTTGAGGTATTTCTAAACTTCTACTGTGTGGGGGTATTTCAGCTTCGGCATTGTCGAAGATAGTCCGCTCTCTAGTTTTAATTGAATTGTGTCTTTCCAATAGAAACGGAAACTCATACACTGAAAATGAATAAATTCTTTAATTTGTACCTTTAATAAATTACATATTTTGCTTGCAATCCCGAAAAATCCCGGGATCCCTGGATTGCAATTTTCAGTCCCGAAAATCCCGGGATTTCGAAAAGCCTTCGGGATCGAAAGCCCTAGTGGGGGTATAAAAATGTTTAATTGCACAGTTTTTTTTAATGATATTCGAAAGAGAATTCCATTTCAAAAACAAAAATGAAGTTTTGTATTGTGAAACAGGAACCTATTTTAAATCATTTTGAAGAAATTACAAATTTTAAAATTTATTTTTGTCCCATTTAGCTCCACGTGGATGGGGCCACTTTGCTTCCAAACGCCTCATTTTATCTTTAAATTTTTAAATACTAGGATTAAAACGATATGATAGTTGATATGAAATATTAAAATAAATTTTGAATATCTGAAAAATATTTCGAATAAAGTCCAATAATAAATCGAAAATTCGAATCTTCCTATCAGAATAAGAGCTGTTAAAAAGTCAGAAGTTAATTATTCAGTAAAAAGATATTCAAAAACAAATAAAATTTCAACATTTTTACAACATATTGTGGAATTTTCTTTTGCTAGAAAATTCATTTTTTGCATCAAAGCTAATTTTCGTTCGTAAGCTGGACAGTTTTGAAAAAATCTTGAATAACACAAATTTTTTGTTTTTATGTCGAATTGAGTTCATTTTTTTATTTGAATACTCAGTTTGGTAATTTACAACGAAAATATACCGTTGTAATTGTTATAAAAACCAGAGAAATATTTTTGATTCCTAGATATTTCTGGTATTTCCTGTTCAAAACACACAAAAAAAGTTGTGAAAAATCGCAAAAAAGATGCTATGTTTGAATACGGAACAAGAACGAGCCGAAATATCTGGGGAATTACACAATATTCCATTTTTGATCAGTTCCAAGAAAAATTCCTATATGTTCTGGCAGTGGGGCTCAGAACAAACAACACTCTGCGACAATTTTAAGGTTATGGAATCCAACCTGGCATCGGTCAAGATGGGTCGAAAGTATTCATATAGAGTATCAATTCCCTCAATGGGTTTTGCAAAGATAGTTTCCTTTGCAAAGATATAGCGGTTTAAAGTGTGCATGTTGGCTGTTTTTAAAATAATTTTTCGACCACAACTTGCAACTTTTATAAGAGATATCGGTATTGAGCTACCAACTGCATCAGAAAGGGTTGATTTAAAGCCACTGTTGCCTCTAACATAGCTTTTTTTTTGACAATAGCAATGCATTTTTATAAAACAAAAATTAAAATCAAACTGAAAATTTGTTAATGAAAAAAAAAATAAATTACAGTTTTTTCAACTTTGGTCACCAAATTACTAACACATTATTTTTTGTTTGGTATAATTTGTTAACACAATCTGTTTATCTGTTAATTACTGACAATTGCGCTTAAGTAAAGCAAGAAAACTTTAAACGACTGTATCTTTTAAAAGGAAACTAACTTTCAAAAATCCATTGAGGGTTTTGCTACTCTATAAAATACACCATGGGTTAATTTTTAGGGGGGAACAGCAACCATTTTTTAAGTATGGTGCGTGAATTACAAATGTAAAATTAAGTTTTGAAAAAATCAAAATTTGTATAAAACGCCCCAGCGCACGGGCCTGAACTCCGCATAAACGAAACACACAATTAAATTTTCATTGTAATCTGTTGAAATTTTTTAAGTGCGTCCGTCTGTCTGCTTGTATGTCCGCATGATAGCGGTCGCAGTTGTGGAGATATCGACTTTGGGTACATGGTTTTCTCCTCTAAACTTAGATCAAGTTCAAGAGTCAGCCAATCGGACCAAAACAAAAATTTTCAAAAGTCTTTTTCAAAATTTTTTATTGCTGTATTCGATTGGACATTTTTTCTTTTGGATTCGATTGGAAATGAAGATAGTCTATTCTCTAGTTTTTTTGGTTCATATCGTGGTGACTGTTGTTCGAACCGCTTTTTGTATTTTTTAAAGTCAACCATTTTGGGGGTCCAGACCCCTAAATCAAATCCTTCCCCTTAAATACAGCATTGGGTAGGGCACAACACATATGTCAGCACACGATACTTAGAGTCTACACAAAAACAGTTCTCCATTAAAAATTTGAGCAATTCGTATAAAAACGATTGCAGTAGACAGGCCGAAGTCTAACTATAGACTCATTCCAGGTCTCATCGGCCACCATGCAAGTCGTATCCATAGATTGGTGCCACAACTGCAATGAACCTAACGAGGGAGAAACTCTAGAACACATACTCTGCAACTGTTCAGTATTAACCAGAAGCTGATGGAAGATTTTTGCTAGAGCAACATTCAACAAGCTAGCACTGAACATATATGATTAAAAAAACTTCAGCAAATAAATGCTGTATGTTTCTGTATTGTAAAACAAGTTGCTTATGGGCCAAACTAGACAAATTGCAATACTAAAATTGAGAAAACACTAGAGAGTGGACTATCTTCGGCTATACCGAAGCTGAAATACCCCCACACAGTAGGAAGAAGTACCTCGAACATAAAATTTGGTCTCAAGACCCTATTTTGAGCCAATTATAGGTGGTTTTGGAGCCCGGACCATGTCCAAAATCCATTTCTAAAAATTTCCAATCAAATCCACCAAAAAAAAAATATATTCTCAAGACCCCATTTAGACCCTTATATATGTGACTTCGGAACCTCGGACCATGTCAAAAATACGTTTCTAAACATTTCCAATCGAATAAAACCATAAAAAAGACTTGAATAATGTTTACCTTTTTTTCGGTGTATGGGAGCCACGCCCAGTTTTTATACGATTTGGCTGATTCTCGAACTTGATCTCAGTATTCACGAGAAAAACATGTACCCAAAGTTTCAAGTCGATATCTCCAAAACTGCGACCGCTATCGTGCGGACGGACAGACGGACAGACAGACGGACATGGCTAAATTGACTCCGGCGGTGATGCTGATCAAGAATATATATACTTTTCCATACCGGACACGCCTCCTTATGGGCGTTACAAACGTTGTGACAAAGTTAGTATACCCTGCCACAGTGAGTGTGGGGTAAGGCATTCAATCCCGAAGTGTTTTTGAAAATCCCGGGATTTCGGGATTTGAAATTACAATCCCGGGATCCCGGGATTTGTTCGGGATTTTCGGGATTTTCCAATTAAATACAATAATTAATATAAAATTAAAGAAAAAATTGTTGCAACAATATTTTAAGTTTAATTTCATTTTAATTCGACAAAGAAATAATATTTATTAAATATTACATTTAACAAAACAAATAATATTTAAAATAAATATAGTGGAACAAAAAGTAATTCTTTTTAAATTACATTGCTCGAACAAGTCATTTTTTTTTGCCACCTGAATCCGATTATAATCATAAAATTCTGCCGGCTCCATTTCATGCTACACACGAAAAACTTATTTTCAGTAGTTTTAGTATTATAGCGGGAACAGATACACGAATTGTTGTTTAAAACTATTGAAATTGGTGTCCATTCAAAAGTAAAACCCACACAAAACCATTTATCCAATTCGTAAAGTTTTCAATATACGGTCAATAAATTGAAAAAATTTGATTCAGATCGATAAAAATTGTTTTTAACCGTTATTGACAAAAATTTTGACAATTTTTTTGTGTTTTTAGCACTAAATCTACAAAAGTGAGTTTTTTAAATTTACCAATTAGATTAAAAGTAAATCCACATAAGTATTTTTGTGGAATAACGTCAAAAATATCTTAAACAATGCATAAAAAATGCATTTTTTGAATCCCGGGATTCAGGACTCAAAATCCCGGGTTTCCGGGATTGAGAAAACGTCCGGGATCCCGGGATTTCGGGATTCGGGATCCCCGGATTTAATGCCTTAGTGTGGGGGTATAAAAATGTTTCAAATGTAAAAATTATGAAAAAGACTAAAAAATAATTCAAAAATGACCAATAACTTAGGAAAATGAACCTTAAAACCAAAATGGCAAAAAATTACGTAAAAATGCCCTAAAAACTTTTAATTTTTGTAATTTAGGGAGCACGAACGATGCTCATAGATCACCAGGAAATATCTTCGCAACAGCAGAAAAAAAATACATGTCATCGAAATCTGAGCCCTGGATTACATTATAGCTATAAAGAAGTGGTTGAAAGCACAGGTGATAAAGTCTGTGCCAAATATATGTTCTGATTTTTGTGAATTGTCGTCATCAATATGTTGGCCCTGGCTACCAAGAGGCACTCTCCTGCAGGGACGCGAACTAGTTGTGCAAGTAGTATTATAGCAGTTCTACAAATCGCGGATTGGTACTTTGGCAGCAAAATTGCTACTAATTCTACTTTAACTGCCAAGTACCACTATAGACTACTTGAAAATGAACTACTATTATACCAGTGTAAAGCAATGCATAGACCGACAATTGTCTTTTCCTATGACATCGCTATGTAAAAAGAGTTAGAAGGGGATATAGGGATAAAATATTTCTAGAATTAGAAAATTATTAATTTCTTCTCAGAAATAACTTATTCACAGTATTTGATTTGATTTAATTTCAATAAATTAGGTATGTGAAATGTATTTAAGTAAAGAATAAAGTATTTGTTCTCTCGTTCTCCTTTCGTTCCAAGCCCACTTTTTTTAAAAAAACCGCGTCTTATTGTTCTGTACAGCTTTTCTAACTCCTCTGCATCTGCAAAATAAAAAAGAGTAAGAAACAAGTTTTTTAAAATATAACCCTTTAATCGACTAAAACGCAGAAAATAAATTTCCTTTCAATTAATTTCCGCAATTTCGATTAAAATTAAGGGTTTTTGGCTACTTTGTTCCTAATATCATTGCAGATTTTGAAGTCGCCAAAAACCCTTAAGGAAGTAATTGGAAGTTGAAGTTGAAGGAATTGGAAGTTATGCCATGTTTAAAAAAAGGGGTTTGAGTCCCTCTACTAGGGCTCTTGAAATTATTCGAATAATAAAAAAACCGGTTAACCGAACGTCCGATTAGTAACCGTTTGTACGAATACTATTCGGTTAATGATATTCGATTAGTCGCTCAGCTTCGACTATTCGATTAACCGTCCACTGTCGACTAATCGGTTAACCGTTCATATTCGGTTAACCGAATAAGAGTTCAAATCGAAATCAAAAGTAAAAGTTTCAACTGCCAAAACGAAAATTACAAACGCCGCACATTGCATATAATTTCTCTTTTGAGCGTGTCATTGAAGATTTCGATTTCAAATTCATAATATTCGACTACAGCTTTATTTAACAACTGGAACAACACAAGACACAACTGGGCGCCAAACAACTGAATTTGGCATAAAATATAAAACAGAAGAATAAAAGAAACAGTAAATCAAACGGTAAATAAACTGTAATTATTTTCGTTTCTTTGCCTTTCGATATTTTTGATTGTTGTGTTTTAAATTTTTAGCTAAACTCACTCTCACGGCATTGCTTTCCAAGTAGTTCCTATGTAGTATTTTCTTATATGCATGCATTCCATTGTCGTCGTCTGTTTTCATTTCTTTCTCTTTCGATATTTTAGAATTTTCTCTTCAAACATTTTCGTTCAACTCACTCTCACTGCATTGCTTTGGATATAGTTCATAAATACTATTTTATGCACCACAAAAAAAATTAGTTCAGCTACCTCCCTTCCTGGTTACTACGGCAATAATGGTCATCTATTTCTTGTATCCTACGCACAAAAATATTTCTAAAAGAATAACTACCTTTAGTAATACATGCGCAACTAGTTCTTACAAGAACTATTGCCATATTTCCCTGCAGGGTCGTGACTGAATACAGCCACGTTTAAGATACCGTTGCTGTGTGGTGGTGAATTTGTGCAAAATGTGTATATGTATAATATTAATATTGGGTGCCGGCTACAATCAAGAATCAGTGCAAGCGCATCCTAGGTTTTATGCATTTTCCGAACTGCACTTGAAACTCTAAGTGGGGAATGGCACACGTCACTTATGCTCATGCGCTTGGTATCATTTGATTTTACCATTTGAATCCGTATGTCTAATGCAGAGAATATTTACATACACTCTTAGAAATATTTGTGTAATTTTGCACTCATTAAACTAGGCAACTAATAACCTAGTTTAATGAGTGTAATTTTAAACACATGTTAATTGTACACATCATATGCGTATTCGTTATGTGTAAACTTCCACACCAAATGCTTAAATAGTCGAAAAGTTATGTGTGTAAAGCTAAGAACCAAATGTTTAAATTTACCTTGAGAAGTACTCTTTGGATGTGTAATTTTAAATCCAACCCTAGTTAAATTAATTCAAAGTCGTTTACTTTTAAGTACTTGGACTTTATTTGTTTTTCCAATTTATACATTTTGTAACTTACATAATCTTATATATAGATACGTGAAGATTTAAAAATATATAATGAAGAAAAAAATCAAACAACCAATTTTTGGTTCATTTTCCGATTGGAAAATGCATGCCGAGCACTCGTACTTTTTTTTATTATATATTATTTGTTTCTTATTAATTTTGTTGTGATGCCGGTACACATGCACATTGTATATAATGTATTTCGAGAAGATTTTCATGCAACCCGGCAACAAACACTTAAAATCTACTTTTTTTTTTATTTTAATGCATGTTGTATAAATGCTTCTAACAATTTTAATTCTTTTAATTTTATTCCACATATTACGCATTTATGGATTGCGCTTAAACGCTATTAGTTATAATACCTTATTACTTAAACTAGAATAATTAACTGCTGACGAGGATCCTCCGGATTATATGAAATGTATTACATTGTTTAATTAATGCCGAATGAAGAATTTATGCGACTGCTGCAATTTTTCACGATTTCACGGGTGGTGTCTTTTCAAGTTTGTACATGTTGATGTTTGCGAAGCTACATACTCTGATAGTAAATTTCAAAGAAACTTGCGCGATGTATGTTTAATTTTACACGTTCTTACGTAAATGAAATATTGTTAAGCTTTTTTGATTTAAATTTACACTAAATGTATTTAAAAACGACCAAAGTTTGTAATTTTATCAAAAAATTCTGCAATGTTAAACACCTAATGTTCAAAGTCCAATTTCAAATATTTTTTTGCACATGTGTAAAATAAACACTGTAGTATAGCATTTTTACATGCACTTTTTAGAGTGTATACCAAGTTCGACAAGATTGCACTTTCTCGTAGAAAATTGAAAAAATCTGGGCATAAAAATACAAAATGAACCGCCGTTTGAGTGCAAGTAGATCAGCCTACACTCAGATAAGACCCAATTTAGAAATTAGTATGATCAGACTTATTTCTAAGTTGAAATCAGTGTTACAATATTTTTTTCAGAAAAATCAGTAATCTCCAAGAAAGCAATCTTTTTTTTCAAAAAAATCTGTTGTGTGAAATTGTTCTTAATGCAGACCAATAAGTAACCAATTTTTATTGACTTCCGAAATTTTAAGAATTTTAACTTGGGTACTACTGAAAAAGTCTATTGGACTCCGTTTGAATGAGTAACAGGACACCTTAAGCGAAAAACTCGTATTTAAAAATGTAACTATTTTCCTTGGGGATAACAATTTCTGATGCGAAATTGCGCTTTTAAAGTAATGTTTGTTATAATGCTCCTAAATTAATAGAATTAAAAAAGCAATCGAACTTGGAAGCATAATAATAGGATATGCAACAATAAGATTAAACCGATTTATTTAGCTTTCAAACAGCCCAATTTGTACATTTTCATTTCTGTTTCAGATGAAAACGGCGGTAGCCGAATTTTGTTCTCATTAATTTTCACTTGAAATAGGCATTTCAAGTGAAAAGATGTAGCTTCTCTTGCAGTTATGCTACAAGGATCTTCAGTTAGCCCAAAATTAATTTTCTATCGAGATAAGAATACATTTTAAGACAAATGTATATTTGAATGAATTTTGTAAAATCTGTTAAATTTATAAAAAAAATCTGTCTTTTCCTGGAAAAAATATTCAAATCTCACAGAACTCAAAAAATCTGAAAAAAAGATAAATCTGTAAATATGGTAACACTGGTTGAAATACAAAAGTCGTCAACTTTAAAATAAAGTAAATAAATTCAAGTATATGAATGTAAAAATGCACCACTTCGAAATAAAAATTTTACAATTTTAAAAGAAAAAGGAATTTTGAAACTTTCTAGGTCAAAGTGAGGTTGTTCGTACTTGTTTTGACAATTTCCAACTTTACTTATTTGAGGTGGCTTTTTTTCTGAGTGTATACAATATTATTAACTGTCACGACCTCCTTAAAAATCAAAAACACTGATCAAGAATCTGTATCCTTGCTTTCGCAGAATTTATATTTTGAGCGGCAAATCTCCGTTTTGGAAAAAATCTAGAATCCGACTATGGAATCTGTAGCCATGGTGTCATAGAATGTGTATGTGTAATTGCATCTTCCTAGGCCTACTGCTGTCTTCAGGAGAGCTTCTATATCAGCAACGTATTTTTTTCTGAATTTTTTGTTTCATAATTTTATGAATCTGAGCGTTGTATTCTTGTAATCTGAACTTTTCTTAAGCATTGTTCCGGATAAAAGACAATAAACTCTTCTCATGACCTCGAAGATAATCAATTCCGACCTCACGGATTCAGAAAACGCTCCAAAATCATTATGTTTCCTCCTCAAAAGAGTCTTTGGATAAAACGAGTGGTTTCCACAGGGGCCATCCATGTTCCACTTTAGAGAGATTTGAGGAATAATTCACTCGTTTTATCAAAAAAAATCTTTGGGAAAAGATAACCACTTATAACCGGTTTTTTTAAATAACTGCTCGAAAATGGCTACACTTTTTTGAGTAACCCAAAAACTAGATTTTTCATTTTGTCGAATAGTTGATCTCTCTAATGCATATTTTAGAAAACAGTACAAAACTACTCATTTCGGCTGTTTCTAATTATGTGACCGCTACATATATATATGTATATATAAATTATCATATATGCATATATATCATATATATATACATATGTAAATATAAATATACACATTTTTTTTTAAGCACACATGTAAATGCATCATTATTGCATATTCATGTGCACAAGATATGTTGGGCTCTCTGCGGATTGGAGGGATTGCGTCTGGCGCTGTTGCAGTAGCCGTTGCCGTCGCCAGTGCATGGATACTGCACTTCAGTAGAGTCATACGGCGCACACGCACAACTTAAATGCAATACTTCGAAAAGTCTACTTGCGATATAAAGAATCCTCGTCAGTACATACGTACATATTGTTTCCTAATCGCCAAATTATCGTATCTCAAATTTCATGAGAGCTCTTAATTGTCCAATATACTATTTGAATCAGGGGTATATACTACAAAAAAGAACTCGTATAAAGAGTGAGATACGCATCCAGATATTTCTAGTATTTCCTATAAAAAACACAAAAAAGGAGTGAAAAATCAATATCTTTACTTATATAAAATTCTTCGTGAGTATGTATGTATTAGGGCTTTCGATCCCGAAGGCTTTCCGCCATCCCGGGATTTTCGGGACTGAAAATTGCAATCCCGGGATTCCGGGATTTTAAAAATGTTTTTTTATGTTTCATTAGAAAACTGATATTTTTAACTTAAATAAATAAACATTAACATTAATTTCAATTTATGAAAAGTACAAATTAATGAATTTATTTATTTTCAGTATTTGAGTTTCCGTTTCTTTAGGAAAGACACAATCCAATTCAAAATATGCTTAAGTAAAGTTTCTGAAATTTCTTTTGTATCAGTTTTCAGTTTTACTTAATTTCACTGTGCTACTCGAAAAATATACAGGCATTCCCACCTATATAGTTGGTTTGACACCTAAAAATAATGATTTCCTGCGTTTACAGAATGTTTCTATCACATCAACTTTTTTTTTTAAATGAATTTTGAAGTGGAGACTATAAAATTGGCTACTTTTGGCCACTCTGATGATCGCAGCTTATCTATTTTTGAACCGATTTTTAAGAGTTTGGTATTATTTGAAAGGTGAAATCTTTTCCAAGTCCAAAATCTATAAAGTTTTGAAAAGCATAAAAAAATTTACCAAGTTATTTAAAAAAATATGATAAGAAAATAAATTATTTTAAAAATTTTGAATATTCTATCACTTAGGAATAATATTTACTAATCATTAATCATCTAAGTTCTTCCAGCTGTTTCTAGAAATTTTAATTACCTTTTCAAAAATGTTAATCCCAATGCTATCAAATGAATGGCTGATTTTTGGTCGAATTTAACCAGTAGGTACTTTTTTTAATTTGTTTTAATTTTTCGGTACAACGTTGAAAAATATTTAAAAAAAAAAAAAATTATTTGTGTACAGGCTTTTTTACTTATACAGTTAGTTTGGCACTTTGTTTACAGCATATTTATATCACATCGATTTTTTTTAATGCATTTTGTAAATATAGACTAAAATTTTCCATTTTTAAAAAATTAAATGTTTTCCAAATTATTTTGTCAATTTTCAAAACTTTATACATTTTGGACTTGGGGCAGATTTCATCTTCAGGTAATACCAAACATCTTAAAATCGGATCAAAAATAGATAAGCTACGTTCAAAAGTGACCAAAAGTGGAAAATTTAAGTCAATAATTAAAAAATTCATTACAAAAAAAATCGATTTGATATAAATATTCTGTAAACGCAGAAAGTCGTTATTTTGGAGTACACAAACATTTTTTTAAAAAAAATATTTTTACAAATTTATACTGAAAAATTAAAACAAATTAAAACTAGAGATTGGACTATCTTCGGCTATACCGAAGCTGAAATACCCCCACACAGAGGGAAGATTTTTTTCGTTGGATTTGATTGGAAATGTTTAGAAACGGATTTGGGACATGGTCCGGGCTCCAAGACCACCTATAAATGGCTCAAAATAGGGTCTTGAGACCATATTTTTTTATGTTCGAGGTACTTCTTCCTACTGTGTGGGGGTATTTCAGCTTCGGTATAGCCGATGATAATCCACTCTCTAGTTTTAAATAACTTGGTAAATTTTTAGCTGTTTTTCAAAATTTTTTACATTTTGAACTTGGAAAAGATGTTCGTTCGCTAAGACTAAAAATACCAATTTTCTTCTGAAAAAAAATTCAAGCACAAACCATTTTATCCGTAATTTTTTTTAATAAATTTGAGCACTTGAACTTGAACCCGACTATACGAAATCACGCTGCAATTTTGGATTTGGTGCTGGGTGGTAAATGTGCAAACCTCGGATTCGTGACCAGCGACCCCTCAAAAAAAAAAGAATACAAAAAGTAATGTGTTAGAAAGGAAACAAAATATAAATTGCTCCGACTGAGATTCTATTTCATTTCGTTTTCAGTTATATTTCAGAACTGAAACCGTTTCAAATCCTAACCAACCAGTTTCATAGTATATGTATGCAGTTAATACATTGCAAAAAACACACAGCGGTAGGCAAGCGTGGTTCGTTTCGTTTTGATTTTTTTCTCAGTGTATTAATGTCAAATGAAATTATTTCCGTTTGATTTCGACATAGTGTCAATTGACATTATATCCGAATGAAAAAGAAATAATGTTAACTAATTATTATGTCTTTTTGACAATTGACTTTATTTCCAAATAGAAAAAAATTTCAGAAAAGCAAAAAAAAAAACATAATATTTTAGTATTTTGCAATTTTTTATTCAAATGAAGGGGTGGATGGATAAAGGTGGTATGTAACTTAAAAATTTTTTTCGAGAAAATCAATTCCTATGGATTTAATTTTGCTTTTTTCGATACAAAATTGGTGACATGTCGCTTCAGAATCAGAATCTTCGAAATTATAATCAATACATATATTTGGGAGGGATTATGGGCAAGAGGTGACCCTTGACACGAAAAATAATGTTAGTTGACATTATGTCCAAATAGAATGGTATTAATACCATTTGACATTATGTCATCTCTCCAAAAATCTTGTTAAATTAACCAAAATTCAACCCAATTTTATGTTATGTTAATTTTATTTCGTAATTTACCCACCATTATATCGTAAATTTCCAAAATTATCATATCGAAACGATGCATGCTCAAATATTCACTACTCCAAAATTAATTTTGTCACTTAGATATGCCTAAAATTCTTCATGTTATTTTAACATGAATCTCTGATTATTGCATCATGAATATATCCCATACATTTTTGAAATTTTAGTTGTTCTGTGTGCAATATAATTTAATTTCAATGGTGTCGAAAACAAATTAACATATTTCTGAGGTGTACAGGTTTTGAAATGGCCCAAATCAACAAAAATGTTGTATGGACAAAGGGTTAGGTTAGGTTAAAGGTATGGATACTTCACATATACCGTCTTTTGTGGTTATCCAGTCCTTCCTTCGTAATTATCGAATCGGAAAATGTTGGGTTCTCCTGGCAGGTCAATAGCTTAATACACATTATCCACCATAGTACCAAATTGAGGGTTTATTGCCCCCCGGCTTTTGACAAAAACATAATTTGATCACATTTCAGGACCTCAGGCGAAGGGATCATTAATACATTTATAATTTAAAATTTGTATTTATTGAACAGAAACAAACCAAAATGTAAAAAAATACAGTAATATAAAATGCTGACCGAAAATTTTATAAAATTCATTATTTGATTTATATTTTTTTAAATATTTTCCACTCTTGAAAACCTCAAAAGTCATATAAATAAAGTTTTTAAAAATTTAATTTCAGAAAAATGACAAAATATAACATATTTTAATTTGAGTGGATTATCAAAAATTATTATTAAAAAAAAAATTAACAAATCAATTTGCGAAGTTCATTTCTATCAATTACATTTTATTATTTTTCATTCCGCATACGTTAGCACTAGGCCAGTCCCGGATCTCGGGATCCCGGGATCCCTCCTCTTTCTTAGTCCCGAAAATCCCGGGATTCGTCCCGACTAATCCCGGGATTTTCGAGACAAGTTTTATAAGCAATTTTTTGAAAAAAAAAATGTTGTTGTAAAAATGCACAGCTTAAGTGATTTAAGTTGCACTGAGCTTGAACCCGACTATACTCAATATTCATTTACTTAGAGCTCGTTAAATATAAATCAGTGGCATTTAAAGGGCGGGTACACCCAATTCAAAATATTCATAGTAGTAGACAATATTAAAAAATATGTCTAACTTCAAATTTTGAAATAAAAATTTGCACTGGCGACAGTGTCGATCATATAGTAGCGTCTTGTATTGAATCTGAGTAGAATCGCTCAGCTATACTGTGCGAGTAGAAACAATAAATAAATTGTGTGCGAGTAGAAACGGTCGATTTTCATTAAACTACAAAAAAATATACACACGTCATAGTTCGAGCAATTGCTTCGGCTTGTATGGTAGTTTAAACAAAGAATATCGTACCAGTGAGAAAAGGTTACTGATGATCTGCCGTAGTGGGCAGTGAAATGCATATAACTTACTTTCTACCTGCTGGAATACAATTTGTTGTTGTAAAAATTCGCAGCTTAATTGATTTAAGTTGCACTGAGCTTGAACCCGACTATACACAATATTCATTTACTTAGAGCTCGTTAAATATAAATCAGTTGCTGTTGATGAATCAACAGAATTGACAACTTGGCTTTGGCTGCATATTTGCTGATATCAACGAGTCGACATATTTGCTGATATCAACGAAAGACGAGCAGTGAACCTCTTGGCTGAACGACGTTCGTTCAACTTTGCAGCCAAAATGCCATAGTCTGCATAAATTGCAATGCAAACAGAATATGCAATTTTAATTCTCACGCTATGCTGAAGCATAGCAGGATCAAGTGGCAATTTCTGTTTGCATAACTGTAGCGAAGTCAGGCAGTATTGGCCTTGACTTCAAATTAGCTTATTAATCATTATTCTAGTATTTAAGAAATGATTTTTAGAGCCCGACCGATTAATCGGCTTCGGCATCGGCTTCGGCCGTTATCGGCCGAAAATGCACATTCGGCTTCGGTTTTTCCGAAAAATGGCCGAAGTTTTGGCCCGAGCTTTTCAATTTTTTTCTTTTTTTTTTTGCGACACCGAAAACCAAAACTAATTTTTTACGATACGATTTTCTAGCCCACATCGCATCAAAACGGTCTTACTGATTTTCTTGAGACTTGAATGTAAAATTGTGTAATTGATGGAATTTCCAATGGGACATAAGAGGCCCACAAAACAAAAAATATGATTAAAATTTAAATTAGTAATCATCGAATATTGAGTGAATCTCGCCTCAAATTGCGTAGCACGGGGTTACAGCTGCCACAAAGTACATCCTTGGACATTTTCTGGGTGGATTACTGAATTTTAAATATAGATTTAGAAGCTTACTACTTGCCCTGATGTCTATGTTAAAGGGAGTCCTGGTAAACTGTATGAAATTTCAAATATATTGGTAGGAGGCTCACGGAAGGATTATACCTTTTAGAAATGTAGCCCAAATTGCTGCGCCAACATATATGAAAAGTAGTTCTTGTGCTGACATTTAAAGGTGGTTTTTACCATCAACTAGAACATCCTTTGTCCATCACCTGACGGATTTGGGGAGTCCTTTAAAAACAGCTACTTAGATGGATTTATTCTTTGAAGAATTCTCTACCATTTCTTCTAAATTCCCATTATTTTAAGCTTTACTCCAAATTTTTAAAAGTGATTTTAAAAAAAATCCAATTGTTCTTACATGGGATATATGGATTAATTTGAGGCTCCTGTTAGTTTTGACCTAGGAGTCCCAAATTTGTTTGTGAATTCTTTTGGTTACTTTTATTATTTCTTTAAATAAATTTTTAGTTCCTTAAAAAACTAATTGTGTATTTATATACTCGAATTTGAATGAAAATACACGAAAAAACAAGTTTTTAAAGGGTTTTTATTTAAGTATCGGCTTCGGCTTCGGTATAGGCCTTCGGAGTCTGCCGAAGTAATAGGCTGCCAATTGACCTTCGGCATCGGCTTCGGCCTGAAAATACTTATCGGTCGGGCTCTAATGTTTTTATCAAATAAAGTCCAGTTACAAAAATTAGCTCATCGGACATTGTAAACACATTGTACACATGGTCCTTCGAACTTAAAATTTGAGGCAGAGACTTATCAAAGGTCTACAAAAACAGCAGTTTTCCTTTAGTTTCCTCCACCAAGGGCAGGAAACTTTAATAAAGCTTTTACATAAAAAAGGCGTAAATCACGGCCAGACAGTGGTTTAAGCGTCCCGAAGAAAGCTTCGATATCAAAGATATCGGTACAGTGTTAAAACAAAAAAAATTCATTTTATAAAATCATCTTTAAAAAAAAAACCATGGAACAGTTCAATCAGCTGATTGACAAACAACTAGATTTGGAGGCCGACATCCAAAAATTATGGAATAATTATAAAAAAGACGGAGAGCGCAGGCGCACAATTCACTATTTGCAAAAACGGCTGAAGGTGTTGGAAGCTTACTGGAGCAACTTTGAAGTCAACAACAACAGTTTGGCTGATATAAAGGAACAGCACGAAGATCATGCTTACTTCACCAACAACTTTTTTGAACAGCTAAAGAAGAAATATCTGGAGATAAAGTCAACATGGAAAAGTGAGTTAAAAGTGCGCCAAGATGACGTTGATAAGTCAGACACGGAAGAAACGGAAACAAATCCAGCTTCAACAAGCAAGGGACAAACCAAAGGTACAAAAGGAAGCGTTTCACCAACAATGCCAACGTCAATGAGGACAGATGGTTCAGCTGAAGATAAACGTTTTAAGCGGTTGACCTTACTCAACAACAAATTAGTACGCATCATAAAAAGCGACTGAGCACTTCAAAGACTGTTGGACTAATACACTGAAAAAAAAGTGTACTCCAGTTAAGGAAAAATGCCTTAATCCAAAGAAAAAAGGGGAATGAAACTGCACTAACGTCATGATAGTTTTGAAATTAGGGAACACTTTTACTTAAGATGAGTATATATTTTGACTTTAAATTTAATACTTATTTCTTTCATAACAGAAATATTTCTTTGAATTTAGTAAAAAGTTCTTTAATTCTAAGAAGTTTTTCTTCGTTTTTAAGACAAAAATTTCTCAAAAAATTTTTTTTTTATTGTATTTGTTCATTTTTTTATATTTTCTTTTTCTTTTTATTTTATATTTTTTAAAATCATATTTCATTTTATTAACTTAAATTAAATTTACAATTTATAGTGATAACAAATATGTACTTACGATTTCACTTCGGTGGGATTCGAACCTGCTACCTTTGGCGTTATGACAAGACCAATCAACAGACTGTGCTAAAGACAGCATAATTGCGTTGGCGTCTAATTTTCACTACGTTTCACACCAGCGGCGGCCGTGGTGCAGTGGCAAGGACCTTTGCTTCCCGATCAAAAGGTATCAGGTTCGACTCTCGCCTGGGACAAGCAGAAATTTATATTCATGCCAAATATTTTTTTTTATTTATATCAATTCTATTTCTAGAAATTTCTAAAAATTTTGGAAAACTACATTAGACGTATACAAAACAATTTTTTTTCCTTGTATTAAAAACAAACTTCTTTAAATAAAGTAAAAATTTACTAAAATTAGTAAAATCAGCAGCTGATGTGGTGCAGTGGTTAAGACCTCCGCTTCACTATCAAAAGGTATCGGGTTCAACTCCCGTACGGGTATTCAAAAATTTATATTTATGCGAAATATTTGTGTTTTATTATTTAAATCAATTCTATTTTTAGCAATTTCTATTTTGAAATACTCACTTTTTAAAAAAAAACTGAATCTTACTTTCAATTTATAAAAATATCTTTCTTAAAAACAAAGATTTTTACTAAAAGTAAGTACAATTTTCTTTGAATTTAAAATAGGAAAATATTTATAAAAATTGAGGAATAAATACTAGAATTGACGTATACACGTATACTAAAAAAATATTTTTTCCATATATTAAAAACGAATTTCTTTAAATAAAGTTCAAATTTACTCACAATTGATAAAATCAGCTGTCTTTAAAATAAAGAAAAATGTAAATTTGTTTTAAAGAGGCGGTGATTTCCGTTTTAAGGTACTTTTACTTAAATTCTAGAATAATTCCTTAAAATTAGGAAAAATTTCTTAAATTAAGGAAAAAATTTGTCCTTTAATCAAGCACCAAATTTACTTGGTTTTAAAGCTGTCTTTTTTTTCAGTGTACTTACGATTTCACTTCGGCGGGATTCGAACCAGCTACCTTTGGCGTTATGACAAGACCAATCAACAGACTGTGCTATAGACAGCATAATTGCGTTGGCGTCTAATTTTCACTACGTTTCACACCAGCGGCGGCCGTGGTGCAGTGGCTAGGACCTTTGCTTCCCGATCAAAAGGTAGCAGGTTCGACTCTCGCCTGGGACAAGCAGAAATTTATATTCATGCCAAATATTTTTTTTTATTTATATAAATTCTATTTCTAGAAAGTTCTAAAAATTTTGGAAAACTACGTTAGACGTATACAAAACAATTTTTTTTCCTTGTATTAAAAACAAACTTCTTTAAATAAAGTAAAAATTTACTAAAATTAGTAAAATCAGCAGCTGATGTGGTGCAGTGGTTAAGACCTCCGCTTCACTATCAAAAGGTATAGGGTTCAACTCCCGCACGGGTATTCAAAAATTTAGATTTATGCGATATATTTGTTTTTTATTATTTAAATCAATTCTATTTTTAGCAATTTCACTTTTTAAAAAAAACCTGAATCTTACTTTCAATTTATACAAATATCTTTCTTAAAAACAAAGATTTTTACTAAAAGTAAGTACAATTTTCTTTGAATTTAAAATAGGAAAATATTTATAAAAATTGAGCAATAAATACTAGAATTGAGGACACGTATACTAAAAAAAATATTTTATCCATATATTATCGCGCTATTTTTAACTAAACTTTATTTAAACTAACTAAAATCAAAAATCCCCACGCGATAATTAAATTCCCTATTTGCCCGAATAGCACAGTCGCGAAGCGTGGGATTTAAGACGACCCTCGCGGTATGGTATCCCCGGACGAACGAACAACACGAACACACGAAAACCTGATAAATAAACTTCTTTAAAAAAAACTACACCGAAACTGCCGCAATAGATATATATATAGGTATATATATAACTATATATAAAAGAAACGGAAATTTTCCCGACACAAGGAAAATAATACCGCACACAAACCCTTTTTCAAAATCAACACAAGCCGACAATCACCCAAAAGAAATTATTCGTACACCAAAAATTAAATCTTTTTAAACGCAATTGATTTGCGGGACCAGACCAACCTGTCTGAAATCCCTCGCACGATTCTTTGCAGAATCTATTCACCAGCTGGACTTCGATAAAATTCGATGTCCAGCAACAACTTGGCTCTGATGCGGGACAACACAAACAAAAAAAAGGAATAAGGAAGAGGGGGGAAAAACGGCCAAACAAATCCCAAGCAAACTACTTGGACGGAAACACTTCACCAAAATAAATCACGACCGAACACAATCTGTCCAACTCTATTCAATTCCTCAAAAACAAATCACTAAATGGCCGACTGCCACAAATAAAATAAAGCAAAATAAACACTAGCTGGCAAAACTAAACCAGCGCGCAAAAATAATCCCTTTGGACCACTTGTCCTCCAGCCACAGTCCGACGATGGCAACAGCTCCACTTCACCACTCAACAAAAAAACACAATTTTAAAAAAAAAAGAAAAGAAAATTATCCAACTTTTGGAAACAAATAATTTAATTAAATTTAAGAAAAAAAACCAAAGCTTTTGCCACTCTCCTTCTACCCTGCTCAAAAAGAACTAAAAGAATTAGAATATATGAGCGCCTATGACGCTCACTTTCCATTTATCTTCCCACATACATAGAGTGCGGCTTACGCAGAAACCAGTGTCCGCAGTCGGGGCTTTACCCATACCTATATGCGAAAAATCTCTTCAGATTTTTCTAGGTGTGTTTGGCAAATTTACATATACCCCCCTGCACCCACCAAAATGAAATATACATTTTGGCGGCACTCATGTACGTATAGGCGAAAGCAAAAATGTTCTCAAATTCCTCTCCCTCAAACAGGTTCAAAAAGTACAAAAGCTTTAGTCCAGGTTTTGACAATTTACTATTGTAATGGCGAAGCTGGCAATACCCTCATCGGATCGCCGCCGCTCACTGAGCTAACTTAACGAAAGCAAAAGCGAAAGAAAGGAGAAGAAAGCAAGAGAACTTTGACAGCTCAAACAAAATATTCAGCTTTCTTCTTCCGCGCGCCGGTCGCACATCACCCGCGAGTGGCGAATTTGTTTTGCTTAGCAAATTAAGCAAAACAAATATATTAATATAAAAAAATTAACATTCAATAAAATCGTGCAGTGCGTTCTTTCGGTTAGTGCGTGTGAGATTTTGTTCCTTCGATTTTGTTCGCCCGTCGCCCCGAACAAAAGGGAAACAAAAAAACATAACAAAACAAACAATACAACAAAACAACAACAACTGTGCCGCGAATCCATGCCGCGACAACCCCACCTCCACCTCCGCGAAAGTTGCTTGGTCTCCTGAGACCAGCCAACTTTCGAATCTAACCGGAGAAAAATCACCCTGAGTCGATGTGCGGCCTAAGGTCCTGCACATGCCATGTCCCCTTTTCTCGTCCGTCTTCGTCTTCCAAAACATATGTCCACGGAGACACCCTCTTTTTAACCCTAAACGGTCCAACAAATTTCGGAGCTAACTTCGCTACAAAATAGTTTGCAGCATCGGACAAAACAAAATTACGTCTCCATACTAACTCGTGCGGTAAATACTGTACATCTCTACGTCTGAGATTGTAAGTCTTTGCTGCCTTGGCACTTGCCATTTCTAACTTCTTCCGTATGTCTTCCCTCAAGTCTGCCATTAACTTGGCCCGGTCCTCACTACTACTGTCCGGTTGGTCTGAGTCTCCCACTCGTCTATAATCTCTATCACCCCTGACCGCCATATTTCGGCCAAAATTCACGAAGTATGGAGACGCTCCCAAAACCTCATGCTGCGATGTTCGAATGCAGCACGCCACCTTTGAGAGATGAGAATCCCATGTCCGATGGTTTTCTGAAATATATGCTCTCAAAGTGGTCTTAATTATTTGGTTGATCCGCTCGGCCGGATTGGCCTGCGGATGATAGTGTGCAGTGTACCGCATCTGCACACCATACGACGCGCATAAACTCTGCAGCTCCTTGCTGCGAAACTGTGGCCCATTGTCGCACACAATGGACCTCGGAACTCCAAAGAGCAGGAAAACATTGTCTTCCAACTCCTTGCAAACACTCTTTGCCGTTGCATTTCGCAACGGAAACAACAATGGGAATTTGGTGAAGTAGTCAACCACCGTTAAAATATAACAAAATCCCCGACTAGACTTCACCAAGGGTCCCACCAGATCTACGCAGATCATTTCCCAAGGTTCTAACTTCTTTGTCCTCTCTACCATACAACCAGCTGGCTTATTGTTGTCAGGTTTCACCCTCTGGCAAACCTGACAACCTTTAATATATCTAGCTATCTCTGCCTTCATTTTCGGCCAATAATATTTCTCAATTACCCTAGCGTATGTTTTCCTAACGCCCATGTGCCCCGATAATGGATTATCGTGACACTCAAATAAAATACTGCGCCTATCACTCTTGCCCACAACTCTCTTCCACTCGTACCCAGCACTAAACAAACTATTTGTCCCTGCCTTTATGTGTTTATATAACACCCCATTTTCAATTCTCCAAGCTGGGTAATCGAGTGGTTTATCCTCCACTTTCCTAACCATGGAATCCACCCATGGGTCTCTAACACGCCCATCTACCTCCCCTACGACTGGGACACCTCTAGAAAGCATGTCGGGCACAACATGATCTTTCCCCTTACGATGTATGATTTCATAATCGTATTGCTGGAGCTTTAAAGCCCACCTAGCCAACCTACCGCAAGGATCTTTCAAATTGTTGAGCCATACCAACGAATAATGGTCGGTCACCACTGTGAACCTGACCCCTTCGATGTATGGCCTCAACTTCTCAACTGCCCACAAAACAGCCAAACACTCCTTCTCGGTAGTGGAATAATTCCTCTCGCACCTACTCAACGACCTACTCAAATACGAAATGACCTTCTCCCCTTCATCAAACTGCTGTGTCAAAACGGCACCTATTCCAAAATCGGAAGCATCAGTCTGAACAACGAAGGGTCGTTCGAAATCAGGACAGCTCAGGACCGGCGCCGTCACTAGGCGCTCCTTGGCCTTCAAAAAGCTGTCCTCGCACTCCGGCGACCATCTAAACCTGTTCTTCTTCTTTAGAAGATCAGTTAGAGGCTTAACCAAATCAGCGAAATTCGAAACAAACCTACGATACCAAGAAATGGTGCCAACAAACGACCTGACTTCCCTTACATTTTTGGGCGCTGGAATTTTCAGCATTGCCTCAACTTTCTCGGGGTCAACGTGCAAGCCCTGTCGATCAACAACATAACCTAAGTACCGTAGCGAAGAAAGACAAAAATTACATTTTTCCCTATTCAATCTAAGCCCTGCCGAACAAATCCTCCTCAGGACCTCCTTCAGAACCTCAACATGCTTATCAAATGTATTTGTAACAATAATAATATCGTCCAAATACACGAAAACATGGGGTTCCAAGTCAGCCCCAAGGACCTCATCTATAAATCTCTGCCAAGTTGCAGGCGCATTGTGCAGGCCATAAGGCATGCGCTTGAACTGGTAGAGCCCCCTACCCGGAACTGTAAATGCCGTGCAGGCCCTAGACTCCTTCTCTACTGGGATCTGCCAATAAGCGGATTTTATATCCAAACTAGAGAGATATTTGGCGTCCTTTAGCTTATCTAAAGTAGCCGAAATATAAGGGAGGGGGTAACTATCTCGATCCGTATTTTTATTCAGTGTCCTATAGTCGACACAAAACCTATAACTCCCATCCTTTTTCCTAATCATCACAACCGGTGATGCCCAAGGGCTGTGAGAAATCTCAATCACACCCTTTCCTAACATATCCTCTATTTCCTCATCTATGTGCCTCTGAATAGCGGGCGATACCGGATAGTATCGCTGCTTGACTGGTTCCACATTTGGCTTTGTACGAATCCGATGTTCGACCAAATGTGTACAACCAAGTCCCTCAGGCATAGACCTAAAAACATCTGCAACAAACTCCTCAAGAACCGATTTTTCCCTAGTTGACAACGAAGACCTATCAACTATCGCCGCTACTGACGAGACCTCGACTTGGTCGGAAAACCTCCACTGATTCTTGGCCAAATCTGGCACTACACCGGCCTTAGACCAAAAGTCTACTCCAAGAATCAATGATTGGGGTAAATCCGGTATTACGAGGCATTCCACGAGGACCGACTTGCCCTCTACCTCGAAAGGGACCGAAACTACCCCCCTAACCGGAACTTCTTCACCATCAGCAAGCGCAACCTTGCTGACCGCAGACGCCAATAAACGTATCCCCCAGGACTTTAATGTGTCCCAGCCTGGCCTACCAAGAATCGTCCTGGTGGCCCCCGAATCCAAAAGCCCTAACATACGCACTCCAAAAATTTTAACACCTAAATATGGCCTATTATGCAATTCTCTACCTGAAAGAGAAAAACTCAAACAAATTTCGGACGGACGTTGCCTCTGAGGCCTACCACTATTTTCCCTAGCCAGCTGGTTGCCCGCAGGCAACCTACCTAAACCTCGCGAACTTCTTGCCCTGCTTCCACAAGAGCTCGCTCCCCATTTCCCGACTCTTCGCGGGCCCTCGGAGCCGCTCTCGGGGCCGCCTCCCTGTCCGAGCGCTCCTGCGATTGCCCTGCTCTCTGAGAGCATCGGGGGCAATCACGCTTCAAAAAACCAGGCCGCCTACAACCGAAACAATAAATTTCCCTAGGGCAGTTGCTCAAAACATGCCCAAACCGCTTACAATTGAAGCACCTAAAAGAATTTTGGGGAGGAGCCTGAATTCTCCTCTCCAACCTAGCGTCACGCAAAGGGGCCCTAACCACTGAAACCTCGGGTTCAGCAGAGACGTAAGCCAAGTCTGGCTCCAACAAATTCTTGGATCGGCTGCTGGGCGGCGGCACGAATGCTTCTACATTCGCCCGCACAGCCTCCAGCTTCCGACCCAAGGAAACCAACTCCGATAAAGACTTAGGCTCAGCCAAGCCCAGCTGAGTCTGGTAAAACGGTGACAGGTTTGCGATCACCAGACCCAGCATACGCCTCTCTGACAAGGGGTCGGACAGACGACCGAACAACCCCCTCATCGCCGCTACATAGATTCCTATGGACTCAGTCCCACCCTGAGTCCGTCGCCTAATCTCAGACATCAAAATGTCGTCATAGTTGGGGGGCAGGAATTCCAGTTTCAGCTCGGCGACCAACTCTCGCCAGCCTGAAACTGTCCTGCGGACATCCCTAAACCAGAGCAGGGCTTTTCCAGAAAAAAGCTCCACTGCTCCCCTAAACAACTGGGCTTCACCAACGCCCCGAGCCTCGCATAGCTCGTCTACCCTCTGTAGAAAGGCATGTAGGGACATGTCTGCCTTTTCCCCGGTAAATTGAATACCCCACTTGGACAAATTTTCTACTTTTTGAAAACCTACGTTACTCAACGAGGTGGATGGCTCACGTCTCGGAACGGGTTCAGGCTTTTCCTCAACCGCCGACTCCCTACTGAGTCCCTTGGATGGTCGGGATGGCCTTGGATTGTCATCGAAGGCATCATCTCCGCCACCAACGTCCTCCACCGCCTCGTTGAGTTCCCCCAACAACAAAAGGACCCTATTTTTGAGCGCCATCTGCTCTACTACTTCTTCCTTACTCGCTGGCCTCGAACGAGTAAGGCGACCTAAAGCCCATTCCAATTTCGCCAAAATCTTTAAATATTCGGGCGACTTTGCGTCCTTGGGAGGGGTTTCCATAAGTTTTTCAACTTCGGAAATCTTCCCCTCCACACCCAACCTATCTTCCTCAAAAACAAACGGATATCCCGCAAAGACATCCACGGATTCCCTACGCTCTATTTGCCTTGATGCCCTCAAGGACTTCCTCATGGACTCCACCGGAGTCACTGGCAACCCACGAGCCTCCATCTCGTATGCCAGTTCCTCTTGGTTTAATCGGTTAATCTCCATATTGAATCAGACGGACAAAAAAAACCAAAAACTTAAAAAAACTCAAAAAGAAACCCCAAAGAAAATGAAACCAGCGTTCAATACGCTCACAGAATTTTCCAAAAAAAAGGTAAAGAAATTTAAAAGAAAACTTTCAAATTATACTAATATAATAAATATATAAAATAAATATTATAATAAAAATATAAAAAATATATTTCGTAAAACAAACGCAAATTAAAAAAACTTTAAAAGCGGACAGCACCGCCGAACAAAGAAAAAAAAATTCAAAACCTAATTTTTTTTTTTAAAAAAATTTAAAATTGATTATAAGCCTTTTGGCACTAGTAAACGCAAAAATTTCAAAAAAAACAATTAAAAAAAATTAAATTTTAAGATTTAAATTAAAAAAAAATTTTAAAAAAATTAATTTAAAAAAAAATTAATAAAAATCGAACCGCTCTTGCAAATAAAAAGGAACGAACTCACCGAAGGAGATGACCCGAGTTCTGCCGCTAGTTCTGCCGCCGATAAAACTCCGCGAAATTAAAAAAAGCTAAATAAATAAAAAGACAAATTAGTAAATTATAAAAAAAACTGAAATAATACAAACAAATACAACACACAAAAAAAAAATATTAAAAAAAAACCCGAAAAATAGAAAAAGAAATATTACAAAAAAAAATCAATTTTCAAAAAAAATTTTACAACAAAAAAAAAAATTTTAAACTTATAAAAAAAAAATTTTAAAAAAGTTAATATTTAAAAAAAACTTTAAACAAAATAGCCCCACGTTGGGCGCCAGCTTATCGCGCTATTTTTAGCTAAACTTTATTTAAACTAACTAAAATCAAAAATCCCCACGCGATAATTAAATTCCCTATTTGCCCGAATAGCACAGTCGCGAAGCGTGGGATTTAAGACGACCCTCGCGGTATGGTATCCCCGGACGAACGAACAACACGAACACACGAAAACCTGATAAATAAACTTCTTTAAAAAAAACTACACCGAAACTGCCGCAATATATATATATATAGGTATATAAATAACTATATATAAAAGAAACGGAAATTTTCCCGACACAAGGAAAATAATACCGCACACAAACCCTTTTTCAAAATCAACACAAGCCGACAATCACCCAAAAGAAATTATTCGTACACCAAAAATTAAATCTTTTTAAACGCAATTGATTTGCGGGACCAGACCAACCTGTCTGAAATCCCTCGCACGATTCTTTGCAGAATCTATTCACCAGCTGGACTTCGATAAAATTCGATGTCCAGCAACAACTTGGCTCTGATGCGGGACAACACAAACAAAAAAAAGGAATAAGGAAGAGGGGGGAAAAACGGCCAAACAAATCCCAAGCAAACTACTTGGACGGAAACACTTCACCAAAATAAATCACGACCGAACACAATCTGTCCAACTCTATTCAATTCCTCAAAAACAAATCACTAAATGGCCGACTGCCACAAATAAAATAAAGCAAAATAAACACTAGCTGGCAAAACTAAACCAGCGCGCAAAAATACTCCCTTTGGACCACTTGTCCTCCAGCCACAGTCCGACGATGGCAACAGCTCCACTTCACCACTCAACAAAAAAACACAATTTTTAAAAAAAAGAAAAGAAAATTATCCAACTTTTGGAAACAAATAATTTAATTAAATTTAAGAAAAAAAACCAAAGCTTTTGCCACTCTCCTTCTACCCTGCTCAAAAAGAACTAAAAGAATTAGAATATATGAGCGCCTATGACGCTCACTTTCCATTTATCTTCCCACATACATAGAGTGCGGCTTACGCAGAAACCAGTGTCCGCAGCCGGGGCTTTACCCATACCTATATGCGAAAAATCTCTTCAGATTTTTCTAGGTGTGTTTGGCAAATTTACATATACCCCCCTGCACCCACCAAAATGAAATATACATTTTGGCGGCACTCATGTACGTATAGGCGAAAGCAAAAATGTTCTCAAATTCCTCTCCCTCAAACAGGTTCAAAAAGTACAAAAGCTTTAGTCCAGGTTTTGACAATTTACTATTGTAATGGCGAAGCTGGCAATACCCTCATCGGATCGCCGCCGCTCACTGAGCTAACTTAACGAAAGCAAAAGCGAAAGAAAGGAGAAGAAAGCAAGAGAACTTTGACAGCTCAAACAAAATATTCAGCTTTCTTCTTCCGCGCGCCGGTCGCACATCACCCGCGAGTGGCGAATTTGTTTTGCTTAGCAAATTAAGCAAAACAAATATATTAATATAAAAAAATTAACATTCAATAAAATCGTGCAGTGCGTTCTTTCGGTTAGTGCGTGTGAGATTTTGTTCCTTCGATTTTGTTCGCCCGTCGCCCCGAACAAAAGGGAAACAAAAAAACATAACAAAACAAACAATACAACAAAACAACAACAACTGTGCCGCGAATCCATGCCGCGACAACAAAAACGAATTTCTTTAAATAAAGTTCAAATTTACTCACAATTGATAAAATTAGCTGTCAAGAATAATTCCTTAAAATTAGGAAAAATTCCTTAAATTAAGGAAAAAATTTGTCCTTTAATCAAGCACCAAATTTACTTGGTTTTAAAGCTGTCTTTTTTTTCAGTGTATAGTCACGCTAAACGAAGACCTTATGTGCGAAAATTTCGAGTATCTAAACGAGGAAATTTCCGAATTGGAGGATGGATACCAGGAAGCGTCATCTTCAGTACAAGGGCGGTCAACCAGCAGAGCTGTTCCTTTGCCACCAATAGCAATTCCAGTATTTAGCGGAAAATACGACGAATGGACAACCTTTTGGGAGCTGTTCGATCGATTAATACACCAAAATGGAAACTTGAGCGACATTGAAAAAATGCAGTTTCTGAAAATCGCCTTGCACGCGAAGCTGCAAGGCTAATGAGCCATTTGTCATCAACGTCCGACAACTATAAAACCGCCATTCAGTTGCTGAACAAAAGATTCCAAAATCCTGCAGCTCTGGTCAACAATTACATCCAAAAATTGTTGAACCTAAAGGCCGTGCGAAGTGAAAATGCACACGATCTGAAAACGCTAATGGATGCATCAAGGGAAATATTGTACGGCATCAGCAACCTGAAGGTAGATGTCTCATCTTGCACTGAAAAAAAAGACAGCTTTAAAACCAAGTAAATTTGGTGCTTGATTAAGGACAAATTTTTTCCTTAATTTAAGGAATTTTTCCTGATTTTAAGGAATTATTCTTGAATTTAAGTAAAAGTACCTTAAAACGGAAATCACCGCCTCTTTAAAACAAATTTACATTTTTCTTTATTTTAAAGACAGCTGATTTTATCAATTGTGAGTAAATTTGAACTTTATTTAAAGAAATTCGTTTTTAATATATGGAAAAAATATTTTTTTTAGTATACGTGTCCTCAATTCTAGTATTTATTCCTCAATTTTTATAAATATTTTCCTATTTTAAATTCAAAGAAAATTGTACTTACTTTTAGTAAAAATCTTTGTTTTTAAGAAAGATATTTTTATAAATTGAAAGTAAGATTCAGGTTTATTTTAAAAAGTGAGTATTTCAAAATAGAAATTGCCAAAAATAGAATTGATTTAAATAATAAAAAACAAATATTTCGCATAAATATAAATTTTTGAATACCTGTGCGGGAGTTGAACCCGATACCTTTTGATAGTGAAGCGGAGGTCTTAACCACTGCACCACAGCAGCTGCTGATTTTACTAATTTTAGTAAATTTTTACTTTATTTAAAGAAGTTTGTTTTTAATACAAGGAAAAAAATATTGTTTTTTATACATCTAATGTAGTTTTCCAAAATTTTTAAAAATTTCTAAAAATAGAATTGATATAAATAAAAAAAAATATTTGGCATGAATACAAATTTCTGCTTGTCCCAGGCGAGAGTCGAACCTGATACCTTTTGATCGGGAAGCAAAGGTCCTAGCCACTGCACCACGGCCGCTGCTGGTGTGAAACGTAGTGAAAATTAGACGCCAACGCAATTATGCTGTCTATAGCACAGTCTGTTGATTGGTCTTGTCTTAACGCCAAAGGTAGCAGGTTCGAATCCCACCGAAGTGAAATCGTAAGTACATATTTGTTATCACTTTAAATTGTAAATTTAATTTAAGTTAATAAAATGAAATATGATTTTAAAAAATATAAAATAAAAAGAAAAAGAAAATATAAAAAAATTAACAAATACAATAAAAAAAAAATTTTTTTGAGAAATTTTTGTCTTAAAATCGAAGAAAAACTTCTTAGAATTAAAGAACTTTTTACTAAATTCAAAGAAATATTTCTGTTATGAAAGAAATAAGTATTAAATTTAAAGTAAAAATATATACTCATCTTAAGTAAAAGTGTTCCCAAATTTCAAAACTATCATGATTTTAGTGCTGTTTCATTCCCCTTTTTTCTTTGGATTAAGGCATTTTTCCTTAACTGGAGCACACTTTTTATTCAGTGTGGGATCCACTTGTCATCCAGCTATTGGCACCAAAACTCGACAATGAAACCAGAAAATTGTATCAACAATCGCGTGGACCTTCAACAGAAATCCCTAAGTTGAGCGAGCTGTTCGAGTTCATTGAAGCCAGATTTAGAGGGCTTGAGCACAGTAGGAAGAACATTCGTGACAATAAGGAAAAGGCAGCCGTAAGCACCAAAAGTCACTTGGCAACAGTAGCTACGGTAAAATGTGTCGTCTGTGGAGAAAGCCATCAAATTTTCCGGTGCAAAAATTTGTGGGCATGCCAGTGCAGGAACGTCGTGCAAAGGTTCAGCGCGCCCATTTGTGTTTCAATTGTCTCAAAGGTGGACATGCGGTGAAAGATTTTACCAGCAAAGGAAGATGCACAGAGTGTAACAAGAAGCACAATTCATTACTTCATGTCAGTAAAACAGGGCCAAAAGCACCATCAGCCAAGACCAACGACGGGGCAAACTAGAATCTGACAGAGAACTTAACAGAAGTAGCAACATCATGCAGTGATGATCAAAAACTAACTGTTCTGCTGGCAACTGTCATGGTAAATATCTGCGTCAGAGGTCAAACCAAACCAAACAATGCATGATTAAGACCAAGGGTCACAATCATGCATTGTGAAGTAACAACTACACCCAGAGAAATCTTCATGTATTTTAATTAACACGATTCATGTTATATTTACATGAAAAACCTTTGTACGCAAAACAAAAACAATTCCAAAAAACTAAAACTACATTTACAAAAATCGAAGCAAAACGCACACATTCACAGAAATGAGAAAAATGTTCGAAACAAAACGCACACATTTACACAAATGAGACATTTTTTTTTCGAAAATAAAAATATATTGGAAATATATAATGGAAAATTTGAAAATAAACAGAAGAAATTTTTGAATTTCAAAACAAATTTGTTTTTGTCGACCTGAACGAAAGAAGCTCAGCGGCACAGCGTGTAGATGCGGAACTTATAAACTTTAGGTCCCGTGTTCGAATCTCGTCTGAGTTGAAAAAAGTTTTTTTAAATACAAATTTTTAGATTTCAACTTCAGATTGGTCTTTTGACGACATGAATCGATGAAGCGCAGTAGCACAGAAGGTAAAGTGATAAACTCAAGATCCGAAGGTCCGGCGTTCAAATCCAGTTCAGTGTGGAAAGGCATCTACTTGAAATGGTAATGTTAATTTGAAAATAGGTTAAAGAATGGTACATAAGTTATTTGGAGGAACTGTGGTTTAGAACTTTATAAAAAAAAATTAAATTAAAAAAACTTTTTCCGGAACGGGGATTCGATCCCCGTACTTCCGTTTATGAGGCCGACTGCCTAACCCCTGAGCTACCGGCAATGACTTGAATGAACGCATATTTACCAGTTTTCCCTGTTTAATGACAAACCTCTTCACATGTACAAGTACACATATAGGAGAGTGTCATTTTGAACAACAGCATCTTGTTAAAACAACCTGAAAGATCGGTTTGAAAAATATTAACCACAAAATTGGTTAAAAATTGGTTAATTTAACACGATTTTTTCTCTGGGTGTAGCAATAAGCCTAAAGATACCATTAACGAAGTACGAAACGAATGTGAATGGTTAATGGTTAATGGTCAATCTTCAAAGGTAATGGCAAAGTGCAAATTTACAGTTGAATCCATACATGATGACAGACTAAGCTGTCAAATCGAGGCGATCGTAATGCCGATGATTACATCAAAGCTACCAAGCAAAAAATTCAGTGCAAAGGACTGGCCGCACATTAAGGGCTTACAATTAGCAGACCCGTGAATACAGAGCCAAGGGAAATAGGGCTACTGATAGGATCAAATATTCTACCAGAGATCATTGGATGTGGACTTATCAAGGGTCCTATTAACACTCCAATGGCTCAGAGCACCATGTTTGGGTGGGTTTTATCAGGACCATTATTGACGTCATCCATATCGGACCACCAAGTTTCTAAGGTACAGGAAATAACATCATGCGTAAGCATCTGCAGTGATGACGACGACTTAAAGAAGTTTTGGGAGTTGGAAGAAGTACCAACAGCAAATCTGAAAACAAATGATGAACGAGAATGTGAAAGCAATTACCAGTCTACCCACAGCAGAGATGAAACAGGGCGATACATAGTGAAATTGCCGCTTAAGCAGGATCGATCGTGTCTTGGTGATTCCAGAAAAATGGTACTAAAACGATTCCTCATGCTGGAGCAACGATTTGCGAAAAATACTACGCTGCGCCAGGAATATGTCAAGTTCATCCAGGAATATATAAGACTAGGGCACGTGGAAGAAGCAAGCATGATGACAACAGGAAAATCATACTATTTACCTCATCATGCCGTCATTAAAAACGACAGCACAACAACACAACTTCGCGTTATATTCGACGCGTCAGGAGAATCATTAAACAGCATAATGATGATAGGTCCCACACTTCAAAAGGACTTATTGCTGTTGCTACTACAATGGCGTATGTTTCCAGTAGTCTTTACTGCTGACATAGAAAAAATGTACCGTCAGATTGTAGTACATCCAAATGACAGGGATTTGCAGCGAATTTTTTGGAGAATGAACCCTAAGGAGCCTATCAAGGAGTACACATTAAACACAGTCACATATGGAACAGCGTCAGCACCGTTTCTCGCCATCAAAACGTTGGTACAATTAGCAGAAGACGAAAAACGGAATTATCCATTGGCATGTGATACACTATCCAAACGATTTTAAGTAGATGACTGGTTCAAACTCGATTGAAGAATGTAAAAAACTACAACATGAGTTAATACAACTACTTCATAAAGGTGGATTTAAACTAAGAAAATGGACATCAAATCAACCAGAAGTTTTGCAGTCAATCTCCAAGGAGGACATTGAATTAAATTCAGACATCGATTTCGACAACGACAAAACAATAAAAATTTTAGGCATTAAATGGAGTCCTAGCACAGATCAATTTGAATTCAAAATAAATGCAAGCTCATTCAACCAAAAAAGTACAAAGAGAGCGATTCTTAGTGATGCGGGAAAATTGTTCGACCCCTTTGGATGGTTGTCCCCTGTGAGCATCAAGGCCAAAATGATGATCCAGAAACTGTGGCTCTTAGGAATTGACTGGGACAGCGAAGTTCCAGCAACACTACATGCAGAATGAAATGAATATAAAACACGACTGCCAGCAATTCAACAAATAAGAATTCCAAGGTGGGTTCCATATTCCAAAAAAGGCAAAATAGAGTTGCATGGATTCGCAGATGCATCAGAAGCGGCGTATGCAGCCGTCGTCTATGCAAGAGTGACCGTTGGAGGAAACGTTACAATATCATTGATAGCGTCAAAAACAAGGGTAGCTCCGGTGAAACAAGTATCGCTGGCTCGATTAGAGTTGTGTGCAGTCGCACTCTTGACAAAATTAATCAATTACATCAAAAAAGACAACGAAATTGTGTATGCCACAATTGTGATGAGGTCGGATTCAAAAGTTGTATTAATCTGGCTGAAACAACACCCAGTTAAATGGACCACATTTGTTGCTAATCGCGTGTCGTATGTTCAAGAAAATTACAAAGGACAAATACGATTTGTACCGGGGATGCAAAATCCAGCAGACATTCCATCAAGGGGATCATTCGGGGACGAGCTCATCAGTAATTCCTTGTGGTGGAACGGACCGAAGTGGTTGGCAAATGAGGAAAGCAATTGGCCTAATGAGTATGACGATGTCAGCCTGAGGCTCGCAAATCAATTACGTGCACAGTGGCGGTCCTAGGTATTGAAGTGGACGAGTTCTTATCACGATTTTCATCGCTAAAAAGGCTTATACGTGTAACAGCATATTGTATGAGGTTTGGAACCAATATTAGAACCTGTAAGTCCAAACGAAAAAGTGGGTGCACAACTGCTGAAGAAATTGATGCAGCAGAAAAGGCACTCATAAAGAGAGCACAAAATGTTTTTAAGGAAGAAATTACAGATTTGACAAAAATCAAGAGTGTACAAATAAATAGTCGGCTATTTTCCCTAGACCCTTTCATTGACGATAACGGCGTGCTTAGAGTAGGAGGCAGATTGGAACATACATCATTGACTACTGATAAAAAAAAACCAATGATTTTATCTAATTCATGTCCACTGGCCAAACTTATCATCAACCAGGCGCATATTGATACATTGCACGGCGGAATAAAGTTGACTCTCAACCATATTCGAAACAAATATTGGATTATACGAGGAACAAATAGTGTGAAAGCATGCGTGAACAAATGCATTACATGTTTTCGCATTAAAGCCAAAGGACAAACTCAATTGATGGGACTATTCCCACCGCCAAGAGTAAACTTTTCAAGACCATTTACACACTGCGGTATTGACTACGCAGGACCAATACACATCAGATGCTCACAAATTCGCGGCATAAAGTCACACAAGGCTTACATTGCAATATTTGTGTGTCTAGCAACCAAAGCCGTTCATATAGAGCTGACCTCGGACCTCACAACAGAAGGATTCCTAGCAGCACTAAAACGAATGATAAGCAGACGAGGTGCAGTACATCACATTTACAGCGACAACGGTACAAACTTCGTCGGAGCGAGCAACCTACTTCAGAAGATCCGATCAGAAAATCAGTTATCAACTGAGGGAATTCGATGGCATTTCATCCCTCCTGCATCTCCACATTTCGGCGGGATTTGGGAGTCAGGGGTTAAATCAATTAAATACCATCTACATCGCTGCTTAGGAGAACAAAAGTTAACCTATGAGGAAATGAATACTATCCTTGTACAAATAGAAGGATGTCTCAACTCACGTCCATTGTGTGCTTTATCAGATAACATAGAAGATCTCAACGCTCTCACTCCCGGTAATTTTTTGGTAGGCTCGCCATTGATCGCACCGGTACATGACACCGTACTGAACCTTGCAGACAGCAGTCTCAAAAGATGGAAGTTGGTGCAAAAAATCAAGCAAGACATTTGTAATCGGTGGTATCAAAATTACATCAAGCACATCCGCCAACAAAGATATAAATGGACAAAACAAATGGTTAATATGGAATTAGGCCAACTAGTTCTTCTGAAAGATGAAGCTTTATCTCCTTCAAAGTGGCCTTTAGGCAGAGTAGTGGAGGTTCACAAGGGAACTCACGGCCTCACTCGAGTCGCTACTGTCAAAACATTAAAAGGACTAGTCAAACGGTCAATACAAAAAATATGTTTGTTACCGACGGACGATAATAACAATGGCAATCCGGAAGAGGAACTTCCATCAACAAGTCATACTCTACCAACCGATCCTCAACAAAACTGGAATCATTCACATCACTCCCGACTGCTGCATTCAATCCAAATATGTGCGGCTGGAAGCCAAGCTATTTGAAACTGTGCCGATTGTGATGCACTTCACCAAATCTATGGCGATTATCAACGCAACCATCAGCCCGGTTCCGATTCAAATATTGAACGAAACTGTGATTCCTTTAGAAAGTGATTTGGCAGAGGTCCTGAGGGATAACGAGCTAGAGGCCTCAGACTCTACTCAACAGCTTCACGACGCGAATCGGAAGGCAATTTGGGCCCACCAACATTGGACGGCCGGCGCTATTATCACACTTATTGTAGTTATTCTGTGTCTCGCCGCGCTACTTAGGAGAACTCGAGTGTTTCATAGGCAGAGGCAATCTAATAGCACAGAATTACGCGAAGTCAAAAGCAGTGACGATACAGCATTCAACATCAGATGGTGATTTGGATGCGACACCAATAACACCAATACTTGCCGCGTGTGGCAAAATGTTGATGAATCAACAGAATTGACAACTTGGCTTTGGCTGCATATTTGCTGATATCAACGAGTCGACATATTTGCTGATATCAACGAAAGACGAGCAGTGAACACCTTGGCTGAACGACGTTCGTTCAACTTTGCAGCCAAAATGCCATAGTCTGCATAAATTGCAATGCAAACAGAATATGCAATTTTTATTCTCACGCTATGCTGAAGCATAGCAGGATCAAGTTGCAATTTCTGTTTGCATAACTGTTGCGAAGTCAGGCAGTATTGGCCTTGACTTCAAATTAGCTTAATAACCATTATTCTAGTATTTAAGAAATGTTTTTATCAAATAAAGTTCAGTTACAAAAATTAGCTCATCGTTCATTGTAAACACATTGTACACAGTTGCAAAAATGCTTTTTATAATGAGAAAAAATTAATCAATTAAATTCTATTTGTTTAGAAAAAATTTATAAATTCAGGAAATTTTTCTATTATGAATAATTTCTTTGTGAATGGTTTAGTTTTAGCAAGGACCATAATTTTTCATCCAAAAAATGTGGGTAAGCTTTCAGGAAAATACTTCGAAAAGTCGGAAATTTCATGTGTTTCATTTGATTTCATTGGTTTGGAAAAATTATTTATTTGGTTTTAATGAAAAATTTTAATAAAATGGGCTAAGGTGGATTGATGTACTCGTACATAAACTATATGAGTTATATAAAAATAGACAATACGCATTGCAGATACTTCTATCATGCATGAAGGAAATTAAAGACTATTTTCATTACATCAACAAATTTATGTAAAAAATAGTTCCAAACTGTTTACAAATTAGTAGACTATAAGCACTCAAATCTATTTTGTTTAACCCATTAATGACAAGAGCGAATTCCAAACTTTTTTTTTTTTGGACCGCTTGCTGTTTGCCTACTTCTGCCCGTTACCATATGGTAACGCTCGTCACAACCCTAGCAAAATTACCTAATTTAAGATATTATTGTTTATAACTATTTTTGTTTTATTTTTGAAAGTTTGGCAATGTGTAAACATTTATTTTGTAAAAAAATTTTTTTATTCGACAATTTTTTTTTAATTTTAAAATTGTTTTCAAAATATTTTTTTTCCAAAAATTTATATAAATTCAGGATCATTTTTGATTGGAAAAGATTCTTCAGCAAAGTAGTTTGTTTTTAAAAAAACACACATTTTTGCATCCAAAAAAAAAAACTTTATAGCACCCAGGAAAAAAGTTAGAAAAGTAGGTCAGTGTTTAACTAGGATTTTCTTGATAAGTGTCCTGGTAGTCATCATATAATGGGGTCCAATAGACCTTTCCAATGGCCATCAAGGTGATGTTCTGTTTGTACCTCCTTCATCTTCCTCCTAATCTTCTTCTCCAGCCGGATAAATCGAGGAAAATTGTGCTAGCCAAAATGTCTTCATCGTAATGTAAGTTTGCTAAAAAAAAAACAAGCGAGTAAGTTTCAGCCGGTCGAAGTGAATCTATATATGCCGTACACCTTTCCATCTGATACCTGGTCCATCTTCCGCTCATTCCACCGACGGTACTCACAGCACTATGTGCTCCATTTTTAGATGTAGCATTTTTTACATTCATAAGCTCGGCATGACCTAACCATCTCAGCTCGGCATGACCTAGCCATCTTAGACGTGGATTTTGTATGCGTCATGATGTCATGTCATGATCGGGGTATTGCTCATATAGCTTTTGCGGCACTCACCATCGACGCAAAGTGGACAATTGATCTTACGTAGAATTTTCCTACCACAATTTCCATGAAATTGGGTTACATTTGTTACTAAAGACGATTTTCACTTGTATGGAAGGTAGGCATGGCAGTTGACCATTTCAGCCCATTTGCAATACCAACTCCTTCTAGGACCTGCAGGAGTTAAGTCCAAAGTTTGGACCGCCTAGCTTGCCAGTCAGAATGATGGATATACTGAATGACATTCAGACATACGGATATATATACGGCAAAATCCACTCAAGAAGCTATGCTAATTTTTCATAAGTATAACAAGTACACAATCATACTTTAAAACCAATTTGTAGATAAAATATATACAATTTTATATGAAAAAAGCTAAAAAAAAATTTTTCTCAGTACAAATTTAAATTTACTAGGGTTGTGACGAGCGTGCCCATATGGTAACAGCAAAATGCAAAGTGATAAAAAAGTAACACAGAAGTAATAAAAGATTTTTTGAAATGCGTTTTATTATACTTTGATATGATAGAAAAAAAACATCCGTAATATATAACTTTTTGTAACACTGAAAAATATTCTTAGCGGAAAGGTCACGCCATTTCGCTGTTTTTTCCCACTTTTTTAAAATACTACTTTTCAATCATACACCACGGTCGCTAATGAAGTGCGATTGCTTAAAGTTATATATCAAAAGAAAGATCTAAGCATGCTTTATTAAAATCAAAAGACAGATTAGTGATATTTGTTCAAATTTTTAATTGAATATACCGTGGAACGCCATCAGCGTTACCATATGGTAACACTAGTCGTGAATGGGTTATATGGAAGTCGGATGAAAAAATACATCGAACTTCGTTCGGGACATGAAATACAAGTTCCAGTTCCGTATATTAAAATGTTCGACAAAATATTCCAGTCAAGAGTTGGTCGAGGAATGTGGATCAAACGACAAATTTTTAAAATGATCTTATTCTGACCGAAAACTTAAGATTCCAAAGACCAAATTGATTCCAATCAGTATTTTATTCTACATACATATTTTAGAGTTATTCAAACTTTTTTCCAACATTCCTAAGGTGCGATAAACTCAATATCAAAAAAATCCAAAAAAAACCCTTTATTATTGTTAGATTATTTGCACAATTTCAAAAATATAACTAGAGAGTGGACTATATTCGGCTATGCCGAAGCTGAAATAGCCCCACACAGTAGGAAAAAGTACCTCGAACATAAAATGGTGTGGTCTCAAGACCCCATTTTGATCCACCTATAAATAGTTTTGTAGGCCGGACCATGTCCAAAATCCGTTTCTAAAAATTTCCAATCAAATCGCCAAAAAAAAATTGGTCTCAAGACCCTATTCTGACCCTTATATTTGTGGTTTCGGAACCTCGGACCAGGCCCGTGCGAAAGAATTTCCAGTGGGGGGGGGGTTTTATACAAAATTTATTTTCAGCCGAATCAAACTCACATATACAACAAAAAAAAATTATTTTTCACTTTTTTTTATTGTTTTATTCGATTGTAAATGTTAAGAAAAGGATACATATAATGGGTCAATATTGAGTTTTGGGACCAAATCTTTTTTTAGATGGATTCGATTGGAAATTTTTGGAAACGGTGGATTTAGGTTTTGACTCCAAAACAACTTATAATTGGCTAAAAATGCTAGGTATATAGTTCACTCTCTAGATTATTACAAATCATTTTTGTATGGCATTTTCGTACGCTACTTTTAGTCAAATAATAGAAATTTAATTACATAACACCACCCCACCCCACCAAATTTTAACATTTTGAATCTGAGCAAGATGGCGATCTTGGAATTTTTCTATCACGTTTTTGAGAAATATGGGATCAAGAAGTAAAAAAAGTCCAGGGACGCATTTAGAAGCTGGCCTGATCCCAACTGACACAGAAAATCATGTAGCTGAAACAAATATAGCTGAAACAAGTGAATAAGTTTCAGTCGGGCAAGCCGACTTATATATATCCTACACCTACTGGGCCATATTGAATCCGCCATCTTGAATTTGGAAAATGCGACATCAAACTCGAAATCAGCGACCCCGAAAACCGCACTATACAAAATTTCATACTGTTTTGATGAAATCTTAAAATTACGGCAAAAACACGATTTTCACTTTTATGGAAGGAAGGCGTGGTAGTCGACCGATTCCGCCTATTTTCAATATGAACTCCTTCTAGGGCCTAAAAAGGATAAATCCAAAATTTGGGATCCCTAGCTTTCTTCTAGCTCCTGTTTACAAGAAAAGAGGACGGAAAGACGGACAGACGGTCAGACGGACAGACGGATAGGGCTAAATTAACTCAGGAGGTGACGCTGATCAAGAATATAAACTTTTCCATACCGTACACGTCTCCTTCTTGGTGTTACAAACATCAGACCAAAGTGCGGTGTAGGGTATAAAAATATAGCAACTGTGATTACAATAACAAATTTGTACACAAGTTAAAAAGTACTGCGTTTCTGTAAATAATTTAAAATATTCATCATATCTTTATCGAAATAAATTTTATTTGAATTAGCTGACTACCATAAGTGTAATTGCATACTTACCCTGACTACATTTGCATTATGCGAATTCATTACCAGACAAAAAATTGCAATCGCAAATTGCTCATATCCACTGCAGTATTCGTCGTGATGTGGTATTGCGCAGATGTGCGGGTCAACATTGTTGCCGTCATGACATTGCTTACCTAACTGTCTTTTGTAATATAAACGACCATCGAAAGATCAAGTTAACAGACTGTTTCCTGTTTTTTTATTCACTCTACTTTATATTCTATTATACTTTTAATCAAAAATATACACAGAGCAGACATTCGCAAGGGTGACTCTTGTTCTTTGACTTGCGGACGCGATGAATTATGCTATCATACGGATGCACTCAAAAATAAAAGCTAAACTTCTGTTCCCCAGAGAAAGTTAAAACAAGTGAATAATTTTCAGTTGGCCAAAGTCGACTACACTATACCAAGTTTCACACTATTTCAATGAATTCTTTAAATTTCCCTCGTCATCTTTAATTTAGAAATTTTAATTGGGGTATTCATTTTAGTATTTGGTCTTGCATTGGTATTTTTGATACATTTAGTATTTGGAGTAAATTTGACAGATTTAAAAAAATAAAGCACTTACAATTTGCAAATACTAGAAATACTCCATTTGCAACAGTCCGAACCTATTGTATATTTGGTATTGTGTTTGCGTATTTGCACAAATCAGTTGTCAAGAAAATGTGGCACTGCCACTTAATTTGTATACCCTACACCTCATGAGGTATGGGTATATTCACTATGGTCTGATGTTTGTAACGCCAAGAAAGAGACGTGTCAAATGGTAAATTGCACAAGTTGGTGAAAATTCAAATTTAGCCAACATTAGCAGTAAAATTACATACAATTTCTGTAAAATAACAATTATTTTCGGTTATTTCGACTATTATTTTTTTACCATTTTTTGTCGGTTAAATCTACCTACCAGCACGGTTAAAAAATTTACAATTTTCATACATTTGGAAATTTTGTACGTTAACCACTTTTTTCGGTTAATTTTACCGACCAATTTATTTTCTGTGTACTTGACAAAATTCGACAACACCGATTGTCGCGGTTTTGTCCATAGCTATCGCACATCGTAGGTCCGAAATGACAAATTTTTTAGATTTTTCTTAGCTCCACTTTAAAATATTTGTTGCGAATTACTATCGAAATGATACTAAATTTTTGCTGAATTTTCAGTAGTTGACTAAAATTAGTGTATTTTTTGCTTATTTAATTCATAAATAGTCTAATTGTTGATATACAAAACTAAAATATGCGTCAAAAAATATTTAACTCTCAAGAAGTTCGTGACAGATTGTGTGTACATTCTCTCACTTCTTTCAGTTCTCAGCTGTCCTCTTACCTGACTGCTCGCTTGTTTATTGAAGTGCGTTTATTTATTATATTTTATTTCAATAAGTTATACGTATTAGTTATGTATATGAGATTAAATTATATAAAATAAGTATTTATGTGAGTGTATTGTTTGTAATAACATTTTTGTGAACATTGGCACATTGGCAAAAAAATTAGTAGGGCGATTCATTTAAAGTGGGAAACCCCTCGGAAACGATTCAGTTGTGCAGATGAGCAGTCAAAATATATGAAATTTGACAGTTCTTTTAAGCAACTGCGCGTTATCGAGGGGTTTCCCACTTTAAATGAATACCCTTTGGGTTTTTCAGCGCTCACATTCACAAATGTAAAAAGTAATAAATTTTAGAGTATTATGTGAGTAATATGTAATATTATAACTAAATTATAATGTAAAGCATTAGGTTTGGGCAATAAAAATAAAGTTAAAACCATTTTGTGCATCTTTTCATTTATGTCAACAAACCAAATCGCTTCAGTAACACCTTTCAGTTTAGTTATAAGGGGCGGGGGAATGAGAGCGCATTCTACAAATCCTCAAATTTACACATTTCTGTTTCTCTCTCTCTAAGAGAGCATAAATGTAAAAAATGCACTTATGTGATTTTCAATGGGAAATGTGTTGCCGACTATAGTAGAAGTAAAATCCACACTGAAAAAAAAGTGTACTCCAGTTAAGGAAAAATGCCTTAATCCAAAGAAAAAAGGGGAATGAACCAGCACTAAAGTCATGATAGCTTTGAAATTAGGGAACACTTTTACTTAAGATGAGTATATATTTTGACTTTAAATTTAATACCTATTTCTTTCATAACAGGAATATTTCTTTGAATTTAGTAAAAAGTTCTTTAATTCTAAGAAGTTTTTCTTCGTTTTTAAGACAAAAATTTCTCCAAAATTTTTTTTTTTATTGTATTTGTTCATTTTTTTATATTTTCTTTTTCTTTTATATTTTTTAAAATCATATTTCATTTTATTAACTTAAATTAAATTTACAATTTATAGTGATAACAAATATGTACTTACGATTTCACTTCGGTGGGATTCGAACCTGCGACCTCTGGCGTTATGACAAGACCAATCAACAGACTGTGCTATAGACAGCATAATTGCGCTGGCGTCTAATTTTCACTACGTTTCACACCAGCAGCGGCCGTGGTGCAGTGACTAGGACCTTTGCTTCCCGATCAGGTATCAGGTTCGACTCTCGCCTGGGACAAGCAGAAATTTATATTCATGCCAAATATTTTTTTTTTATTTATATCAAATCTATTTCTAGAAATTTCTAAAAATTTTGGAAAACTACGTTAGACGTATACAAAACAATTTTTTTTCCTTGTATTAAAAACGAATTTCTTTAAAAAAAGTTAAAATTTACTAAAATTATTAAAATCAGACATATCAGCAGCTGCTGTGGTGCAGTGGTTAAGACCTCCGCTTCACTATCAAAAGGTATCGGGTTCAACTCCCGCACGGGGTATTCAAAAATTTATATTTATGCGAAATATTTGTTTTTTACTATTTAAATCAATTCTATTTTTAGCAATTTCTATTTTGAAATACTCACTTTTTAAAAAAAACCTGAATCTTACTTTCAATTTATAAAAATATCTTTCTTAAAAACAAAGATTTTTACTAAAAGTAAGTACAATTTTCTTTGAATTTAAAATAGGAAAATATTTATTAAAATTGAGGAATAAATACTAGAATTTAGGACACGTATACTAAAAAAAATATTTTTTCCATATATTAAAAACGAATTTCTTTAAATAAAGTTCAAATTTACTCACAATTAATAAAATCAGCTGTCTTTAAAATAAAGAAAAATGTAAATTTGTTTTAAAGAGGCGGTGATTTCCGTTTTAAGGTACTTTTACTTAAATTCAAGAATAATTCCTTAAAATTAAGGAAAAAATTTGTCCTTTAATCAAGCACCAAATTTACTTGGTTTTAAAGCTGGCTTTTTTTTTCAGTGCAGCAGAAATCATTTAGAGTGTACCGCCCCAGCTGAAAAGCAAGTTCAACTGAGACACTCCTGGAAAATGAATTTATTGAACCAATATAATTATACCCCCACACTCACTAAGGCAGGGTAAACTCACTTTGACACAACGTGTGTAACGCCCATAAGGAGGCGTGTCCGGTACGGAAAAGTATATATATTCTTGGTCAGCATCAACGCCGGAGTCGATTTAGCCATGTCCGTCCGTCCGTCTGTCCGTCTGTCTACACGATTGCGGTCGCAGTTTTGAAGATATCGACTTCAAATTTTGGGACCATGTTTTTTACTTCAAAAGTAAGAGCAAAAGTAATATCAGCCAAATCGGACAAAAACTAGGGTGGGCTCCCATATAAAAAATTGTGCTTATTGTGATATTTGATTGGAAATGTTTAGAAACGTATTTTTGACATGGTCCGAGGTTCCGAAACCATATATATAAGGGTCAAAATAGGGCCTTGAGACGAAATTTTTTTTTGTGGATTCGATTGGAAATTTTTAGAAACGGATTTTGGACATGGTCCAAGCTCCAAAACCACTTATAAATGGCTCAAAATGGGGTATTGAGACCGAATTTGTTTATGTCCGAATTACTTCCAAATTCCTACTATGTGGGGGTATTTCAGCTTGGGCATAGCCGAAGATAGTCCACTCTCTAGTTTTTTTTATATCATTAACCGTTTGACACTAAAAAACGCACATGATCGGGACTGACAGATTCAGTTAGAGGGGTTAAAAAAGAGTATACGTGTCTCCCAGTTTTTCTAGATCAATTCTTTCAAATCGCATTTATGCATTTTGCATTTTTCTCATGTACATAATAATTCTTCAAAAATACAGTTTTGATTGGCTAAAATATGCATTTGATAGGGGAAAAACATATCTTTAAATACAAATGAGTAAAAACCAAGTTTTTCAAAATATAACCCTTTCACCGACCCACCATTTCATCATTGTAGCTTGAAGGAATTTGAAGTTATGGCATGTTTAAGAAAAAGGGGTTTGAGTCCCCCCAGCTCTCTAGCTTATGTGGAAGTTTATGAAAAGGCTCGCCGCAGAATTGAGGATATATATACCGATATATATATATATATATAGATATATATATATATATATATATAGTCAAGCCAAAGCAAGTTAATAAGGTTATAAAAGTATGTAAACTTTTCACAATCGGATGTAAAGTCATCACTACACTGCAAAGTGAAATGTGTTATTCATACACACCTAAAGTGTGTAAAACTTGTAGACACATTTTACACACAACTTTGCGTGTATAAACACTGTAAGTGCTTTTAAAAAACACGCATGCGTGTTAATAAAACATGCCAAAATCTTGAATGTGTGTTTTTTTTATTTATCAAAATAAATATACACTTAAAAATGTGTGTTGTGTGTAAAATTACACGCCAAAAGATAGGTTCACTTTGCAGTGTAAGGTGCGGAATCCTAAAGATAAACTAAGTAGATCACTGCAAAGTGAACCTATCTTTTGGTGTGTAATTTTACACACAACACACATTTTTAAGTGTATATTTATTTAAATAAATAAAAAAAACACACGTTCAAGATTTTGGCATGTTCTATTAACACGCATGCGTGTTTTTTTAAAGCACTTACAGTATTTTGTCTGCATATTTTGCAAATTTTTTGGAATTTTGCTTCAAAAATAAAAAAAGAAGCAAAAAAAATTTGTTTGTACACTCTAAATTTTTTATATTTTTTTTGCCACTTGGCTAACATGACAAGTGAAAAAGTAATAAAAAAAGAGACAAGTTTTTTAAAATATAACCCTTTAACCGACTAAAAAGCAGAAACCAAATTCCCTTTAAATTAATTGCTTTTTAACTAATATTTTAAAAAACTTGTTTTTTATTTTCCTATCTTTTTTTTAATTTTTGACCCCTTTTTAAAAAAAATTCCTCTTCCGCCTTTTTTCTTTTTCCCCCTTTTTTTATTTCTTTGCCGAATGCGAACCTAATTACAAAATTTTAGTCCTGTTGCATAAAAAATACGAACGTTGGTCCATCCCGAACTTTAAAAAGGCTCCATCCCCCTCCCCTTTATCCCCACACCCCCCATCAAAGGGTGTACAATTTTATTTTGTCAATAAGAACCCACCTACCAAATTTCATCATTGTAGCTTGAAGGAATCGGAAGTTATGCCCCCCAGATGAATGGAAAGACTGCATAGCACACTGCAAAGTGAACCTATCTTTTGGCGTGTAATTTTACACACAACACACATTTTTAAGTGTATATTTTTTTTAATAAATAAAAAAAAAACACATTCAAGATTTTGGCATGTTTTATTAACACGCATGCGTGTTTTTTAAAAGCACTTACACGCAAAGTTGTGTGTAAAATGTGTCTACAAGTTGTACACACTTTAGGTGTGTATGAATAACACATTTCACTTTGCAGTGCACCGTTCACTCTTGACGCCTTTTCACTAACAGCCAGCAAATGTTCCTTGAATGACATCCGGGTGTCAATAAGCACCCCAAGATATCGCAAGTACGGCTGTGAGATAATCTCGTGGTCTCCTGCCATAAAGGTGAAGATCTCTCGTACTTTTCGGGAGAGAACCTCCTCGGTTTTCTGAGCTGCCATCTCCAGGTCTGCATCGTGCAACCACCTCGTTATTCTGCATACCGCATCACTGCACAACGCCTCCAGTGTGTGTATGTGCTTTCAACTACCAGCAGTGCGATGTCATCCGCATAGCCGACCAGTGTGATATCAGCGGGAAGATCGACAGTCAGAACGCCATTGTACATCACATTCCACAATGTTGGTCCAAGCACTGAATCTTGCGGGGCGCCTCTAGTGACCTCGTACGTTTTTACGCCGTCGTCGGTGTTGCTGTATGCAACACTCTGTCCTCGAAGTAATTGGCGGTGATTCGCTGCAAGTACAACGGAACTTCGAAATTGCCTAGCGCTTGCATTATTCGCGTCCAGCTCGCAGAGTTGAAGGCGTTTTTGATGTCCAGCGTTACTACTTCTTGGCACCCCCTTTCAACCTGTCTCCGCTTGTCGCTTCACGAGCAATCTTCATCACCGCCTGGATGGCGTCAACCGTTGATTTACCTTGACGGAATCCAAATTGCTGCGTGGATAAGCCAGCAGGATTTTCTAGAGAATCGTGAAGCCGGTTCACGATTATACTCTCCAGTACCTTTCCTAGCGAGTCGAGCATGCAGAGCGGTCGATATGCAGATGGCTGGTCGGGTTGTTTTCCGGGTTCCAATAGTAGTACCAATCTTTGGCACTTCCAGATGGTAGGAAACGTTCCTTCGTTGAGGCATGCTGTATACATTTTGACAAACGTCTCCGGGCTCGCCCTGATTGTCGTTTTCATCGCCACGTTGGGGAGACCGCTTCGTCCCTCGACTGTGTGTTGTCCGTTTTTTAGGAGCACGACATCCAAAGACGAAAAACACTCCATTAAAATCCTGCCCCTGCGGTTTGTGCTTCTACTGCCCCATGTTGTAGACCACGCATTGAAGTCACCAGTAATAATTACCGGGGACTTTGTTCGTGCTTCCATTACTAACTCCGTCAGCATCCGTTCATACTCCCATATGTCCAGACTAGGTTTAGCCTAATACGAAAAAACGTAAATTCCATCGAATTTCACGCAGGTGAAGCCATTGTTCGCAACTGGCGCTCTGTGTTAGTACACCCTGCCACCAAGTGTCCATATCGCCGCTTTGCTGGGTGCGTCTGACGTCCATTCGCATAATTTCACGTTGTGATGTTGCTCGCAGAGAAGGGCCAGGTCGAATTGTTGCTCGAAAATGTTCTGCTGCTACAGGTCCTGGGCCGCAATACAGTGGTTTAGGTTCAGCTGTATGATTTTCATCGTCCGCCGTTCCATACCGCCTTTTGACGATCCGGACAGCGGGAACTACCAGCCGCGTGACTACCACCACATAACGCACACTTTTCTTTGTTTTCGCACGCCGCTGCAAAGTGACCCTCTTCAACACACTTTCTACAAAGCTTGCTGCGGTCTATCGACTCTTTGCAGTTATGTGCCAAGTGGTTGAATCCCCAGCACTTGAAGCATTTCGTTGTCGAAACGCACTCGCGCACTCTACAGGATACCCAGCCAATGCGGACCCGCTGCACCTTTAGCACCTTTAGCACTTTCACTGCATCATCTGCAGATAAGCTGACGTAGGCAGTTTGCGTGCCTTGGTGACTTAATAGCATGTTTCGAACCGATGCTTCGTCCGGGCGAACTATTTCACACTGCTTGTTAGCGCGTCGCAAATTTCAGCCGCTGTTGTCACCTCATCGAGGTCCCTAAGCTGGAGCGTTATAGAGTGCGTTTTTGCCAGCACCCTCGCCGTATCGCCTAGCACCCCGCCTACTGCAACTTGGTATATTGTGGCGTTATTCTCCGGTGATCGCTTCAACTCAATCAGCATCTCGTTATTCGCGGTTCGCCGAACAGCCTTCACATTTTCCCCAAACCATTTGAGCGAGTCGTTGGTCTTGATGGTCCGCAGAATGACCGATCAGAGGTAGCCGCGATGATCAGAGCGTCGGATCTGGGCCGGGTCCTGTGCTTTCTTTGTTGAACTTTCGTCCACACTTGTTTTTCTTTCGGCTGTGGCTGGACGACTGCTCCTTGAACTAATAAATTTTATGTGGTTTTTATAACCCTTATATTAACTTGCTTTGGGTGCACAATATTTATATATATATACTAGCTGCTACATACCCGGCGTTGCACGGGTTGTATAAAATTAATAGGAATTTGCGACAACTTCAAAGGACGCTGTAGTTGATGGGTAATTCCCCCCGTGAAACTTGGTGCCAGTTGTAATCCCACCCGGCATGATTCACCCAAAAAATGTTCAAGGACGCACTTGGTGCCAGCTGTAGTCTTACCCGGTATGATTCCCCCAAAAAAGTTCCAAGGAATCACTTGGTGCCAGTTGTAATCCCACCAGGTATGATTCACCCAAAAAAGATCCAAGGAATCACTTGGTGCCAGTTGTAATCCCACCAGGTATGATTCACCCAAAAAAGATCCAAGGAATCACTTGGTGCCAGTTGTAATCCCACCCGGTATGATTCACCCAAAAAAGGTGCAAGGAATCACTTGGTGCCAGTTGTAATCCCACCCGGAATGATTCACCCAAAAAAGGTACAAGGAATCACTTGAGCCAGTTGTAATCCCACCCGGTATAACCCACCCAAAAAAAGTCCATGCAAGTACTTGGTGGCAGCTGTAATCCCACCCGGTATGATTCAACCAAAAAATGGCCATGCAAGCACTTGGTGGCAGCTGTAATCCCACCCGGTATGATTCACCCAAAAACATTTCCAAGGAAGTACTTGGTGGCAGCTGCTTTATTCACACAAAAAATATGCCAGGATGTTTTGTTGGTGACATGAACCACTGAACATTCGATGGTTACTAAGTTACATTTTAATTATATTTTTTGTTTTATGGGAGGTGCCACGCCCCGTTGTCCAAATCCAATATCTTATGTCCTATTACAAATTCCATTACTGACACAATTTTACCTTAAAATTTCAATAAAATTATTAAAGCCGTTTAACCGTGTTATGGGGTAGAAAATTGAATGGGCGGTGCCACGCCCTTTGTCCAATTATTCCCGTATTCGACACATAGCAGTGAAAACATACTATATGACTGAATTCGAAATTTCATTAAAATATATCCAATAGTTGCTTAATTAGCTGTTATTTAAGTTACGTGTTGTGTGGGCGGTGCCACGCCTCTTGTCCAATTATGCTCATATTTGGCATAAGGTTTGGAAAAGTTATTATGCAACTCGGTGTCAAATTTCGTCCTTATATATTCAATATTCAATTCAATAGTTACTAAATTATCTTGTAGGCATATACCATATGTTACATGTAGGGTTGCCACACGGTCAGGATTCGTCTGGATTGTCCAGATTTTTTGTCATGTGTCCAGAGTCCAGTTTTTCAATAATTTGTCCAGACAAAATTTTCTCTGATATTTCTCATTAAAAAAAAATTAAATTAGTCAGAAAACCTAATAGCGTTTTCGTTTTTATTATAAAGATAAAGTTTTCAGTCAAATAGTTTTATTTTTTTCAATTACTGCTAATGAGTTTTTAGCAAAGCATATTAATCAAAGTAGGAGTGACGTTTCATATATTTTTGAGTACAGGGTCTGTCCTGTTGAAAAATGTAAGTAAAATATTTTATCCCTTATCCGATCAAACAAACGCGCTAAGAGCTATCCAGGACAATCCCGCAGTTCGATATCCAACGCTGGCGTTTTGTTTCACAACGAGGCGGTTGGAACTCTTGCACACTTCCGCCATTACCGCACACTGCACATCGCTTTATATTTAAATTTCTCTTCATTTTATTTCCCGAATTCGAATTGCAAATTTCTTATTTTAAATTTAAAAAATTTACGTTTATTTTGGGTTACGATTTTTTTAAGTTTGACATTATATGCATTGAGAGAAAGAGAGAAGTGTCAAAATCACTACTACTTTGATTAATATGCTTTGGTTTTTAGCCATTTAAATAACTTAGGTTCCTTACCTTAGGTATGGCTGATTTCATAAAATCTGAAATATTTCTGCGGCCAAAGACAATATCCTCTTAAGTAGGGTTACCAGATTCTCTTGAGTAAAAAAGAGTACAGAGTTGCAGGGAGTCCCAAGCTCCTCGGTTTTAGACCACAACAAAAAAAAAATTAGAAACAATTTTTTTTCAAAAAAGTTTTAAAATCCAACCTTTGGTAAAATTTGAATAAAACCATTTTTTTCAGTAACAAAATACAATGATTTAAAAACAATGTAATCTTAAAAAGAGACGGGCCGAAATCGCTTTTTTTAATTTCGGCCGAAACCGAAATGGCTGAAATTTTTTATTTTTTATGAATAGGGTTTTCACTTTTTGCTACGGCGAGAGTTGTAGATTTTCGATTTTAGGAGAGTAGATTTCAAAAAAGGGGAGTAGATTTAATTTTTTTACGTAGAGTAGTAGAAATTTTTTGAGAGTAGTAGAAATTACTGTCAAGGTAACAGATTTCAAGAGAGGGGAGTAGATTAGGGTTTCTGCGTAGAGTAGTAGAGATTCTACAATAGTAGTAGAAATTTCTGTCATGGCACTAGATTTGTAGAAAGAGTAGTAGTTTTGCATTTTGTGAAACTCACATAATATTTTGAGGAGAAGATTTCTTACCATAGAAGTAGAAAAAATCTTGAGGGAAGTAGAAAAATCTGCTACCGTAGTAGAGGAGTAGAAATTTATAAATCATTGCGAGAGTATTAGATCTTTGTCGCTTCTGATTCTTCGAAACTATGATCAATGCTTAAATTTGTGTTACATACCACTTTTATCCACTTGGTTGTTCCTTATGTATTTTGCCGCGCCAAATCCAAAAATAATAATGAAAATTGCCCAAAAGTGGAATTTTTGGTGCGTACTGAAAAAATTTCATTAATTTTTTCGTATTCAGCGTGCCAAAATACATAAGAATTTCTCTATCAAGTATATTTAACGCACAAAATGTTCAGTTTTGTCGATCAGTGTAATCATTGTTATTTATTTGTTACATTTTTCATATCAAACCGAAATTTTCGGCGGAAATATCGAAATTCCGAAAACGAAATTTGGTCGAAAACGATATTTTATTTTTCGGCCGAAACTCGGCCGAAACAGCTTTTTTTGGCCGAAAAGCCGAAACCGAATTTCGGTCGGACTCTAATCTTAAATACGAAAAAAATTAATTTAAAATTTTGTAAAACTCACTAAGTACCCACGTATACGCAGATTCAAAATTACGTGAAGTACAAATTAAGCGGATAATAAGTATAACACAAAATTTTAGACCGTTGGTGCTAATGTTCCGATCCTTCCTCAAGAAATTGGAGAATTTAGATATATATTTGGATTGTTTTCGATAAAGACATTCAAAATTCTTTTTAATATTCCGGTTGAAAAAGTAATATTTTTAAATCCTAGCATTTAAGAATTTTGGTAACTTTTTGAATGCAATGTGACGAAAGATGCTTCAAACAAACAAACCTAATATTTGAAGGGTTCTATTTTAATTCTGACGAATAATAAAAATGGGTTACATTCAGCTGTTATATGAGAAAGTCCCAGAAATAAGAAAAAGAGTACTTAATAGTACTTGCGGGAAAAAAGTGAGAGTAAAAAAGAGGAGGGCCTTAAAAAGAGTACTGTACTCTTTAAAAGAGTACGTCTGGTAACCCTACTCTTAAGTAATTAAGCATGAATTGAATAAGACTGTATACGTCATTCTAGACGTCATTGTTTCGACTTAAGTGCTTATTGCTTATTGCACAAAATTGTCAAACTAAACTATAAAACTGTAAAGAGTTCTACACACTTTTAAAAACAGTAAATTGTTACAAGCTACAAAATATTTGTGGAAAGAATAGCATTGAAAAAGACAAATTTACAGGTCTTTTCTGACAAAAAAGGCGTTTAGCCGTGATGCTCGGACAAACAGACAGACAGACACACAATCAGTTTCATATTATACTAGCTTATACCCACGGCTTCGCTCGCAATAATTTTATATTATCATGTAAATGTATAAATGTATTATTTCAGCAACTGAAATAAAAATAGATTATGCCGTCATCCCTCTGTCCATTCACTACTCAACACCTTATCTAAAATATTACCGATATCCATAGAATAGGGCCCGAGTTATGTTTTATACAAATTTGGGGGGCTTGGAAATCGGCAGATCCCAAATTTTCATAGTCAACCCTCTGCCCATTCACCACCCAGCACCAAATCCAAAATTGCAGCGAAATTCCTTGAATAGTACCCGAGTTACAGAACTTTACAAGCATTTACAGAGCATTAAAAATTTTGGGGCGTGGCAGTGGGCGGACCGCAAATTTTCATAGTCAACCCATTCTGCCCATTCACCACCCAGCACGAAATCCAAAATTTAAGCGAAATCCCTTGAATAGGACCCGAGTTACAAAGCATTACAAATTTTGGGGCGCAGCAGTGGGCTGACCGCAGAATCAACATGCTACCCATTCATCCCCCAAAATCACATATAAAAGTTCAGCGAAATCGGTTAAACACTGCATAAATTATAGCATTTTAGAATAATATTTGCCACGCCCACCTCGAACGCCCAAATAATGAGATCAATGAAATTACCTACATTTTGGTATGTGTTTCATTAAAATCGGTCAAGTATTTCTTGAGTTATAAGGGAACAAACGTACAAACCTACAAACCTACAAACAAAGAATTTTATATAAGGGGCTATACATATTTTTTGGGATGCAAACATTTGAGCTATTCAAAAACAAGCAAGTATAAGTTGAGTTTTTGGTAGATTTGTATAGAAATGATAAATGCTGGTAATTTTTAACCCGAAATTCCACTTTTGAAAAAATTCAAATTCTAAAAATGCACACTCAGAAAAAAATAGTAGTTAATTTGGTCAATTGGATACATTACTCTTGAAATAATAGTAGAAACTAGTTGTTAGGAAAAACTAATTATAATTTTTATTTAATCATTTTTCCTATTAATTCAACTATTTTCTACTATTATTTCAATAGTAAGAGCATCCTATTGACCAGATTTAATGGTATTTAAAAGGATTTTTTTCTGAGTGCAGGGGAAATCTATGAAGTAATACAAAAATTTATGGAATTGATATTAAATTTAACAGAATTAAAGAGAAACTCCCGTATGTATTTTTTATTGAAAACTTTTGTGTACCAAAAAAGAATATGACGCCAAAGGTTTTCTCTAAATTAGATATCAACTGTATTTCTCATACAGTTTGAGGTTTATATGAAAAACAATAAGTAAATACTTCTGTTTAGTTTTTAAAAAATGTTCTTTAGTAATTAGCAGGGCTTTTTTTTATATTTATATAAATATAAAATATGTATTAATTATGGGTTTTAGCTCATTTTCCAAAAAATTAATTTTGGAAAGGGAGTGCAACAACTAAGCAAAAACTCAGTCTGGCAGAGTGTACAGCTGTTTCGGATCCAGCCACGGATCCTCGTCAGCACTCTTTATGCATTTTATTTTATCCAAGCGACGCTATAAGTAAGTATTGGTATGACGCACAAGAGAATTACTTCTCCTTTGCATCACACGCCAACTCACTGAAGCAGCGAATGGTAAAATGCAGTAAACTGAATTTTTACTTGTTGTTGAAGAATTTCCTCAAAGTCCCAGCAAGCAAGTTGCATGGCAAATGAATTTTTACATTGTGTGTGCTCTGATACACACACAACAATTCACTTGCCAGAAAATACAAAAACAACAAAATTGTTTTTGGTTTAATTGGCGTACCCTCCATATGTTTATTTAGTAAAAAATTCAGATTTTTATTGAGCTTTTCATAATTTATGTATTTATTATGGGTTTTAGCTCATTTTCCAAAAAACAACAATAGTACAACAATATTTAAATCCATATTTTTAACATTTTCAGGCATAAATCCATATTTTTCACATTTTTATTTTTCATCCATATTTTCTCATTTTTTTTCATCCATATTTTCGCAATTTTTTTAAATTTTGTATCCATATTTTGTACAATATTTTATAAAAATTTAAATACATCATTGCAATGGTCAGTGTGGAAAACTTTGCGTGTATAAACACTGTAAGTGCTTTTAAATAACACGCATGCGTGTTAATAGAACATGCCAAAATCTTGAATGTGTGTTTTTTTATTTATCAAAATATATATACACTTAAAAATGTGTGTTGTGTGTAAAATTACACACTAAAAGATAGGTTCACTTTGCAGTGAATTCACGACGTATTAATACGTCGATTTTAGAATGAATACTTTCCTAATCTCCACTTCGGGTTTGGTCGAACCGGAAACCATAGTTTTATCATCATAATACATATTGTCCGATGATCGCGAGTTATCGTAAGTGGTACTTTTTTTTCGAAAATCGTTTTTTTATTCCAAATGGTTTCTTAGCTTGTGCTGCATCTTTTTACATACATACTTAAAATATGCAAAATGTACATGAAACAGTAAAAAGATTAACGGTCAATTTCATCATATCTCATTGTTTCCAATGGAAGCTTTCCATACAAAATTCATCAGCAAAAAAATAAAAAAAAAACGTCTCCTCTAAAATTTCAAAAATCGCACATATGATAAATTTGCGCTTAGGGAACGATATATATGTTAACCCTCTAACTTCCTAACGTCTATTGCATAGTTTTGATAAGGTTTAGCATCGATCTAACTAGTCAAAAATTAATATTTTTTTGATATTTTTAAAAACATAAATAGTAAATGTCAGCATTAAGATAAAGTTTCTACGCATCCGAACCAATATCAACAATACAACATCCACTATCACATCCCTCATATAATCCCTATATATATTACACCGTCCGACATTAAAAAACGCACATGATCGGGATTGACAGATTCTGTTAGAGGGGGTTAAAAAAGAGTCTCCCAGTTTTTCTGGATCAGTTCTTAAAACCGTTTAAATCGCATTTATGCATTTTGCATTTTTCTCATTAACATAATAATTCGTCAAAAATACAAATGAATCTTAAATGTTAAGACATACCTTTAAAAAACATGTAAACTTTTTACAATCGGATGTAAACTCATCACGCTTGACTAGAAACAATCAGGACATTTCCAATTTTTTTTTTACAAAAAAACGTGTGTCAAAGTAGAAAAAATGTAATTAAAAAATAAAAATTTCTGAATTGTTTCTAGTCTAGCGTGATGAGTTTACATCCGTTTGTAAAAAGTTTACATATTTTTTAAAGGTATGTTATTCCTCTATCTAATATTTAAGATTCAATGAAAAATGTATTTTTGACGAAGTATTATGTGAATGAGAAAAATGCAAAATGCATAAATGCGATTAAAACGGTTTTAAGAACTGCTCCAGAAAAACTGGGAGACACGGGTGCCCTTTTTTAACACCCTCTAACAGAATCTGTCTGTCCCGATCATGTGCGTTACCAAAATTGGTTTTTTGTCGAACGGTGTTTTAAAACTGATTGTGTGTCTCTCTGAGTGTCTACCTGTTTGTCCGAGCATCACGGCTAAACGGCTGTACCAATTCTTTTGAAACTTTCAGGATAAATTCTACAGGTATCGACATGTAACATAGGGTATAAGCGGTTGGGATTGGACAAAGGGGCGTGGCTCCTCACATACAGCTAATTAAGCAGCTATCCCTATATATATTATAAAACTGAGTGTGTGTCTGTCTGTATGTCTGTATGTCTGTATGTCTGTATGTCTGTATGTCTGTATGTCTGTATGTCTGTATGTCTGTATGTCTGTTTGTCCCTCAATAACGGCTAAACGGCTGTACCGATTCTCTTGAAACTTTCAGGATAAATTCTATAGGTATCGACATGTAACATAGGCTATATGCGGTTGGGATTGGACAAATGGGCGTGGCACCTCCCATACAACACAAAATATGTCTACAAGGTAATTTAGTAACTATTGAATTGAATTTGAATAGAAAATTGAATAATAAATACGAAATTTAGCACGAAGTTGCATAATAACTTTTCCAAGCTTTATGCCAAATATGAGCATAATTGGACAAGGGGCGTGGCACCGCCCACACAACACGTAACTTAAATAACAGCTAATTAAGCAACTATTGGATATATTTTAATGAAATTTGGAATGGAGCTGTATAGTATGTTTTCCCAGCTATGTGTCGAATATGGGAATAATTGGACAAAGGGGCGTGGCACCTCCCACACAACACATAACTTAAATACCAGCTAATTAAGCAACTATTGGATATATTTTAGTGAAATTTGGAATGGAGTTGTACTGCTATGTGTCGAAAATGGGAATAATTGGACAAGGGGCGTGGCACCGCCAACACAACACGTAACTTAAATAACAGCTAATTAAGCAACTATTGGATATATTTTAATGAAATTTGGAATGGAGCTATATAGTATGTTTTCCCAGCTATGTGTCGAATATGGGAATACTTGGGCAAAGGGGCGTGGCACCTCCCACACAACACATAAATTAAATACCAGCTAATTAAGCAACTATTGGTTATATTTTAGTGAAATTTGGAATGGAGTTGTACTGCTATGTGTCGAAAATGGGAATAATTGGACAAGGGGCGTGGCACCGCCCACACAACACGTAACTTAAATAACAGCTAATTAGGCAACTATTGGATATATTTTAATGAAATTTGGAATGGAGCTGTATAGTATGTTTTCCCAGCTATGTGTCGAATATGGGAATAATTGGACAAAGGGGCGTGGCACCTCCCACACAACACATAACTTAAATACCAGCTAATTAGGCAACGATTGAATATATTCTAATGAAATTTAGCATGGAGTTGTACAGTATGTTTTCCCAGCTATGTGTCGAAAATGGGAATAATTGGACAAGGGGCGTGGCACCGCCCACACAACACGTAACTTAAATAACAGCTAATTAGGCAACTATTGGATATATTTCAATGAAATTTGGAATGGAGCTGTATAGTATGTTTTCCCAGCTATGTGTCGAATATGGGAATAATTGGACAAAGGGGCGTGGCACCTCCCACACAACACATAACTTAAATACCAGCTAATTAGGCAACGATTGAATATATTCTAATGAAATTTAGCATGGAGTTGTACAGTATGTTTTCCCAGCTATGTGTCGAATATGGGAATAATTGAACAAGGGGCGTGGCACCGCCCATACAATTTTCTACCCCATATCACGGCTTTACTGATTTTATTGAAATTTTAAGGTAAAATTGTGTTAGTAATGGAATTTGCAATAGGACATAAGAGGTTGGATTTGGACAACGGGGCGTGGCACCTCCCATACAACAAAAAATATTATTAAAAAGTAACTTAGTAACTATCGAATATTAAGTGGTCCATGCCACCAACTGCGCCCTTGCTAATTTTTTGGGTGAATCATACCGGGTGGGATTACAACTGCCACCAATTCTGTCCTTGGACTTTTTTTGGCTGAATCATACCGGGTGGGATTACAGCTGCCACCAAGTGCGTCCTTGGACATTTTTTGGATGGCTCATGCCGGGTGGGATTACAACCTGGCACCAAGTGCTTCCTTGGACTTTTTTTGGTTGAATTATACCGGGTGGGATAACAACTGCCACCAATTGCGTCCTTGGACATTTTTTGGGAGGATCATGCCGGGTTGGATTACAACTGCCACCAAGTGCGTCCTTGGACTTTTTTTGGCTGAATTATACCGGGTGGGATTACAGCTGCCACCAAGTGCGTCCTTGGACTTTTTTTGGGTGATTCCTACCGGGTGGGATTACAACTGGCACCAAGTTTCACGGGGGGAATAAACCATCAACTACAGCGCCATCGAAATTGTCGCAAATTCCTATATATATTTATTTTAAAAATTTAATCAACCCGTGCAACGCCGGGTATGTAACAGCTAGTTGTATATATTTTAATGAAATTTTGAATGGAGTTGTATAGTATGTTTTCCCTGCAATGTGTCGAATATGGGAATAATTGGACAAGGGGCGTGTCACCGCCAATACAATTTTCTACCCCATAACACGGTTAAACGGCTTTAATGATTTTATTGGAATTTTAAGGTAAAATTGTGTAAGTAATGGAATTTGCAATAGGACTTAAAAGTTTGGATTTGGACAACGGGGCGTGGCACCTCCCATACAACAAAAAATACGCACAAAAAAAAAAGTCGGTAGATTTAACTGAAAAAGACGCTCCAACCCTGAGAAGTGGTTGATTTACTTTAATGATTTGTTGGTTTACAATTTTTAATTGTAAACATACAGCAAAAATGTGTTTCGATACATATTTTTTTAGTAAGAAAACCATTTAAATTTGTTGGCTTACAATTTTTAATTGTAAACATACAACAAAAATTTGTTTCGATACATATTTTTTTAATAAGTAAACTTTTTTCGATGAATTAATTTTTTTCTTCATTTGAAAACAAACCCCAACAACTAAAAAGAACATATTAAACACAAAAATATATTTCGAAAATGCAAGATTGCATGTTTAAAAAAATAAATATTAGCTTGAGCGCACAACTGACACAAACACTTTTTTTCCAAAAGTAGTATTACAAGCAAAAAACTCTGTTTGGCTCTGCTCAAGCTGCCTCTATAAGGCACAACATTCATAACACGATTGGGAATTCTTCTTTCTTTGAATCCCAACGATTCAACCTGAAGATGCGCGAATGGTTAATTGCACAAGTTGGTGAAATTCAAATTTAACCAACAATTGCTGTAAAAGAACCTAAAATTTCTGTACAACAACAATTTTTTTCGGTTATTTCAACTATTTTTTTTAACATTTTTTGTCGGTTAAATCTATTGACGAGCTCGGTAAAAAAATTTACAATTTTCATACATTTTGAAATGCTGTACGTCAACCACTTTTTTCGGTTAATTTTACCGACCTTTTTTTTCTGTGTCTAATTAAAATGTAACTTAGTAACCATCGAATGTTCAGTGGTTCATGCCACCAACAAAACATCCTTGCATATTTTTTGTGTGAATAACGCCGAGGGCGATTACAGCTGCCACCAAGTGCGTCCTTGGACATTTTTTGGGTGAATCATACCGGGTGGGATTACAGCTGACACCAAGTGCTTGCATGGACCTTTTTTGGGTGAATCATACCGGGTGGGATTACAGCTGCCACCAAGTGCGTCCTTGGACTTTTTTTGGGTGAATCATACCGGGTGGGATTACAGCTTCAACCAAGTGCGTCCTTGGACATATTTTGGGTGAACCATACCGGGTGGGCTTACAGCTGCCACCAAGTACTTCCTTGGAAATTTTTTGGATGAATCATACCGGGTGGGATTACAGCTGACACCAAGTGCTTGCATGGACCTTTTTTGGGTGAATCATACCGGGGAAATACCCATCAACTACAACGTCCATTGAAGTTGTCGCCAATTCCTATAAATTTTATACAACCCGTGCAACGCCGGGTGTGTAACAGCTAGTTATTACTAATAAAATAAAGCTTTATTATTTCAATCATTTGGTGGGCCTTCCAAAAAAAATGTCCACATGAGAACATATAAACATGTGAGAGCATATACGCATATAATATGTGTGTGCAGATGGTATTTATATTTTTTAATTTATTCAGGTCAAAGGTTTTTAACATATGAGGAGGGAATAAATTAAATATTTTAATGATACGAGTACAAAAAAATGACATTGTCCGTTTGGTGCGGTCCAGGTTTGCGAGACGACCACATGAAAATGAACACGTGCAAGCTTAGCTGTAAAAAGTGAAGCTACCTAAGGTGACTGTGATTTGTGTGGCGCGCGTTTGAATTGGCGATCGCTCGAATGTTTAACGTTTAGAAGCACCAAATGGGACGACGAACCGCAAGCGCAAGGATCATTTGACAGCCGGTCGCCGGTCGGTGATGAAAAAGGGTTGCAGTCTGGATTATATAGGGTATACAAGATAAAGGGGTGCGCCCAAGACACAATTCATAGGCAAACCAAATCATAATATAGTGTCTATCGTGTATTCGTATGTATTTTACTTATTTGCATATTCTTTTAAAAAAGGTGAGTCAACATGAAAAACCTACGATTATAGTTGCATGCGTTTAAAAACAAACTAATATACATTTCAAAAAAATCTAAAAATGTACTTTCAAATATTATAAATAATTCTAAGAGTATATTGATGATTTAGAACGGTACTTTATTACCGTACTTTATTATACCAAAATTCCTTCAACAAAATTATAATTTTGTGGCGTAGCAGTGGTGCTTAAAAAGAAATAAAACACACTCATACGAGCCATGCGCCAAAGAAAACTATGTGAAGGAAGCAAATGTCGACCTTAAGTGCTTGGCCAAAGGAAGCTGTGAGCCATCAAGTCGAATAATAAGGCAGACAATTGTTCCAACTCCCGAAGAGTGCAGAGACTATCTTCCTTCAGAAATTGCACAAAAAGCTAAAATTACTACTTTTAAAGAACCAGAAGCATTGGATGAGATAAATTTGCCACTTGTACATTGTCGAAGGAGAATAATTCTCCTTCCATTATTGTTTCTATTGAGAAATGGGTTGGTCACGACAGCATTATGATTTTTGGGACGAAGTCCTCAATACAATTCTTGAATAATTCGGATTGTTGGATCATGGACGGGACACTCGATGTAGTGGCATCGATAATGAGGCAATTGTTTTCAATCCACGGACAAATAGAAGGGGTTGTTTGCATAATGAGCAAACTCTGTACAGAATTTAAAAATGCAAAATTTTAGTTTTACAGCATTAAATCTACAGGATTTAAAAAATTCTATAAAAATCTATTGAATTTTGAAAAACAGACAACTGACCCGCTCCCTTTTAAAATCAGAAGTTCAACCATTTTCTGCAAAATTGTAGCGGCACTTATCCTCATGGTCAGAATGTAACCAATCGAGAAGTGTGAAATTTAACATAATGGTAAAATGACCACACTTTTTATTGGGCTACATTTTTTGTGACTTGTAGACACATTTTACACACACTGAAAAAAAAGTGTACTGCAGTTAAGGAAAAATGCCTTAATCCAAAGAAAAAAGGGGAATGAAACAGCACTAAAGTCATGATAGCTTTGAAATTAGGGAACACTTTTACTTAAGATGAGTATATATTTTGACTTTAAATTTAATACTTATTTCTTTCATAACAGAAATATTTCTTTGAATTTAGTAAAAAGTTCTTTAATTCTAAGAAGTTTTTCTTCGTTTTTAAGACAAAAATTTCTCAAAAAATTTTTTTTTATTGTATTTGTTCATTTTTTTATATTTTTTTTTTCTTTTTATTTTATATTTTTTAAAATCATATTTCATTTTAAAAACTTAAATCAAATTTACAATTTATAGTGATAACAAATATGTACTTACGATTTCACTTCGGTGGGATTCGAACCTGCGACCTTTGGCGTTATGACAAGACCAATCAACAGACTGTGCTATAGACAGCATAATTGCATTGGCGTCTAATTTTCACTACGTTTCACACCAGCGACGGCCGTGGTGCAGTGGCTAGGACCTTTGCTTACCGATCAAAAGGTATCAGGTTCGACTCTCGCCTGGGACAAGCAGAAATTTATATTCATGCCAAATATTTTTTTTTATTTATATCAATTCTATTTCTAGAAATTTCTAAAAATTTTGGAAAACTATATTAGACGTATACAAAACAATTTTTTTTCCTTGTATTAAAAACAAACTTCTTTAAATAAAGTACAAATTTACTAAAAATTAGTAAAATCAGCAGCTGCTGTGGTGCAGTGGTTAAGACCTCCGCTTCACTATCAAAAGGTATCGGGTTCAACTCCCGCACGGGGTATTCAAAAATTTATATTTATGCGAAATATTTGTTTTTTATTATTTAAATCAATTCGACTTTTTAAAAAAAACCTGAATCTTACTTTCAATTTATAAAAATATCTTTCTTAACAACAAAGATTTTTACTAAAAGTAAGTACAATTTTCTTTGAATTTAAAATAGGAAAATATTTATTAAAATTGAGGAATAAATACTAGAATTGAGGACACGTATACTAAAAAAAATATTTTTTCCATATATTAAAAACGAATTTCTTTAAATAAAGTTCAAACTTACTCACAATTAATAAAATCAGCTGTCTTTAAAATAAAGAAAAATGTAAATTTGTTTTAAAGAGGCGGTGATTTCCGTTTTAAGGTACTTTTACTTAAATTCAAGAACAATTCCTTAAAATTAGGAAAAATTCCTTAAATTAAGGAAAAAAGTTGTCCTTTAATCAAGCACCAAATTTACTTGGTTTTAAAGCTGTCTTTTTTTTCAGTGTGTGTACCATTTTTCAGCTTTCGTTTGTATGACAGAAACGAAAGCGGCGTGCTGAGCATGTATGAGCATGTGCTTACCCAGCCAATAATTGATCGAACTTTTTACGAAGATCGTATTTTAGGAACTTTTCTCGATCCAAAATATTCGAGAAAAGTCCGACATTCACTCGTATATTACGATAGTCGTAATTTCCTCGATAAAATATCGTTTACGACTTCGTAATCGAAATCGTTAACGACTTAGTTAAAGAATTCTTTAACGACTTCGTTTACGAGTAACTTAACTAACGAAATGATCGTTTTGAAAAGCTATTTTTAAATCCAAAGGTATTCAAACTGTTAGAAAAAAGTTGTATAACGATTTCTCAGCAAGATAATTTCTATTTTTAGAATCAGTGTTTTTCAAACTGTTAGGAAAACAATTTTAAAACGTTTGTTAAGTTATACTTTTAAGCGCTTGTTCAATAATGGCTGAGATAGGCGAATGTGTTAAGCGCTCGGCACATACTTTCAAATCCGGAGGACGTGAGTTAAGAATTATTCTAAGGAAAAGTCGGCCAATAAAAATAAAGTCAAAAAAATTCCAAGTTAAAAAAATATTTTTTTTTAGATTTGTTAAAAATATTGTAATGACGATCGATTACGAGATCGTTAACGAGCACTTTTTTGTTCGATAACGATAACTCGTTTCGATGCAAAATTAAGAACGAAGTCGGACTCGTATACGTATCGTTATCGTGTGTCGCCTACGATTGTTTTATCCGCTTTTCGATCGAAAAAATCTTCATTTACGAGCTCTTTAACGATAAAATTATTGGCTGGGTATACACTACAAAGTGAACCTATCTTTTGGTGAGTAATCTTACACACAACACATGTTTTAAAGTGTGTATTTATTTTGATAAATAAAAAAACACACGTTCTAATTCATGCTATATTTACACGCATGTGTGTTTTTATACCCCCACACACACTGTGGCAGGGTATACTCACTTTGTCACAACGTTTGTAACGCCCATAAGGAGGCATGTCCGGTATGGAAAAGTATATATATTCTTGATCAGTATCACCTCCTGAGTCGATTTAGCGATGTCCGTCTGTCTGTCCATCTGTCCGTCTGTCCGTCCGCACGATAGCGGTCGCAGTTTTGGAGATATCGACTTGAAACTTTGGGTACATGTTTTTCTCGTGAATACTGAGATCAAGTTCGAGAATCAGCCAAATCGGACAAAAACTGGGCGTGGCTCCCATAGACCGAAAAAAAAGGTAAAAATTTTTTATTGTTGTATTCGATTGGAAATGTTTAGAAACGTATTTTTGACATGGTCCGAGGCTCCGAAGCCACATATATAAGGGTCTAAATGGGGTCTTGAGACCAATTTTTTTTTTTTTTGTGGATTTAATTGGAAATTTTTAGAAATGGATTTTGGACATGGTCCGGGCTCCAAAACCACCTAGCTCAAAATAGGGTCTTGAGACCACATTTTTATATGTTCGAGGTACTTCTTCCTACTGTGTGGGGGTATTTCAACTTCGGTATAGCCGAAGATAGTCCACTCTCTAGTTTTTAAAGCTTTTTAAGTGTTTTTAATATTTATGCAGCATAAGCGTGTAGCAAAAATGGTGCTAAATATGAAAACACGCTTTATGTGTATCGACAGTATACACAAAAGTGAGGTTTACACACAAATGCATACAACACACTTATGGAAGAACACACGTGACGCGAAATACACATTTTTATAATTTTCTTTTATTCTCAAAAACAGTTAAATTAACACATGTTTTCCGCTGTTTAACTGCGCTATAATTACACACAGAATACGTTTTAGTGCGTTACATAGTACACGATTAATATTACACATTTTTAGCTGCTCTCTTGACCTATAATTACATTATGGTGCGCTATAAATAAACATATTATATGTGTTAAATTTAAACACTTCTTACTTATAAATACACGCAAATTTGTAAATAGTGTCTACAAGGTTTTACACACTTTAGGTGTATATGAACAACGCATTTCACTTTGCAGTGTACAACGCGACAAAGCTTATGATTGCTTTTTCGCCACTTAATAACTGACAATTTGTACTTTATCTGTATGAACATATTCATACCATTTTTTTTAGAAATAACTGACAATTTAAATCAATGTAATTGCACTGCAAAGTGAACCTATATTTTGGTGTGTAATTTAACCCACAACACACATTTTTAAGTGTATATTTAATTTGATAAATTAAAAAAACACACATTCAAGATTTTGGCATGTTCTATTAACACGCATGCGTGTTTTTTAAAATCACTTACAGTGTTTATACACGCAAAGTTGTGTGTAAAATGTGTCTACAAGTTTTACACACTTTAGGTGTGTATGAATAACACATTTCACTTTGCAGTGTGCACTGCAAAGTGAATCTATCTTTTGGTGTGTAATTTTACACACAACACACATTTTTAAGCGTATATTTATTTTAAAAAACACACATTCATGATTTTGACATGTTTTATTAACACGCATGCGTGTTTTTTAAAAGCACTTACAGTGTTTATGTACGCAACGTTGTGTGTAAAATGTGTATACAAGTTTTACATATTTTAAGTGCGTATGAATAACACATTTCACTTTGCAGTGTGTATATTGGGTGTAAGTTTGTGTTCGTTGGCTGTTTAAAAGTGTTCTTACAATTTCATTATTAATGTTTAAAAAAATTACATTTTAGGACTTAGCGTCCAAAATTTATTATAATATGTTTGAACTAAAAATTTTAAGTCAAACTTGACAGGAAAATACTATTTGATATATAAAATGTTTGTCAATATACGGTCAACGAAATAATTTTATCAATTAAATCTATCTTTTTATCAAATAGAAAAAAAAATGGTTCAAATTGAAAAATTTTTATCGGATTGATCAAAAGTTGTTAATGACCATTATTGACAAAAATTTTTTTAATTTTATGAGTGTGTATCATTAAGTCTACAGAAAGTGTTTAGTAAAGCTGGGAATAGTTAATCGAGAATTTAACTTCGTTAATCCGGAAATAGTTCAAAATGTTCAAAAATTTAACTTCGATAAATTAAAAAGTTAACTTCGTTAAAAGTTAAATTAAATAGTTAAATTCTCTATAGAAAAAACCCATAAAAAACATTTTAACTATATACAATTGAATGCCTGCACTCACAGACCCTTGTTTAGATCGATTTTAGTCCTCTATATGCAAATTTAACTTAAAAAATTAAAACTTTGTAAAAATTTTACAAAACGAATTTGCCGACGCGCTTTTTTTGTATTGTCACTACGCAGAGTTGATTGGAAAATGTCGGCGGCGGCTAAACAGTTTCGCGCCGACCATAATCGGCTTCAATCGGAGTGCGAAAAAATCGATGTCAATATCGGTTGAGCCGACACAATCGACTCAATATTTCGCCGCCGACCAAGCCGATACACTTGGAACTTTAAATTTTTGTCAACAACACGAAAGAGTTCTGTGTTTACAATTTTTCAACAGTGTGGCTAGGTAGATTATTAAAAATAGTATGAATTCTTAATTTTTACTTCTTTTTTTTACATTCAATAATAAAAAAAATTTTTTCGTTTCAACTAATGCTAGTTAATCGAAGAAATTTAACTTAACTAAATGAAAAAGTTAATGGTTTTCGAAATTAACTGAAACGTTAAAAGTAAACCAAAAATTCACCTTCGTTAATTAACTATTAACGAATTAACTAGTTAATGTCCAGCTTTGGTGTGTACCGATTAGATTGAAAGTAAATGCACTTTTGTTTTTTTTGGAAAAAGTCGAAAATATCTTAACCAATGCGTAAAAAATTAATTTTTTCAATCCCGGGTTTCCGGGCCAACTTTTTCTTCAAAAGACCGAAACTGCTACTCGGTGCCTACGTACCATTGTGCAATGCAAAATGAAAACAAAACGAAATTTCTATTTTAAAATTTTACTTCCAAAACATTTAGTCGCCTGTTCTATAATGTATAATATTCACTCAAAAGTCCCGAAGGACATGGAATCGAATTCCAACTGAACTTGTGCAAAAGTTATTATAAATTATCCTAAGCAAGTCGGCAAATAAAAAATTAAATTAATAAAAGACACATCAAATAATAAAAAAATGGTCTGCATGGTCCCGAGAGCTAAGTATTTTCACTGTGACAAAGTGATATTGAAGCCAAAAATTATAATGTAATGTAGATGTAATATTTTGCACCGAGCTAAAGTCGATTTCGTTTAAATTACACAACTCAACAAAATGTTACTTTGCAAAAGGCTTTGAAAAAGCTAACAATCCGCTCCGATACAGTATGTAGTACATAGGTACTAAATTGACTCAAAACATATCTGAAACCCAACCTTTAGAATCACTTTCAAATCTAATGTACCGAAAAGTGTGTTGAGCTATTCTATCTTCTCATAATTTATTGAAAAAAAACTGTTTAGAGCATGAAACAAAAGGTTCAGCAGCTTCTACATCTTTTATTGCTTTCTTGTGAGTATACCTACTCTCCCCATATTTTTAAAGTTATTTTTATTCACCTCCTTCTCAATGTTTTCCATCAACTTTTTTATTCTTTAATTGTGAATTTTCTATTGTGATAGTCCTCCCCCTTCCTTTCCTTTGTCTTCCTCGGACAGTTCTTCATTGCAAGGCATGTCTTGAGTTTAATTTAAAATATTCTATTTCCTCGCCATATTTCCTTGTCTCTTTTAAACATTTTTTTCGCATGAAACGGAAGAACGCCATACTTTTAATTGTATTAGAAAATCGTTGTCCACTAAAAAAAAAGTAAAAAAGCTAAAAAAAAAAACAAACAAACAAAATGGCAACGTTAAGAAAAAAAAAATGAGCAAACCAAACAAGAAGCAGAAAAAGTTAACGCGCTCTCTCATAGAAAGTTTCTTATTGTGATTGTTGGTGTTGTTTGTTGGAAGTGGCATTGCTAATACCACCCTAAAGACCGACCAGCTTGCCTGCCTAAATCACCCTCTTGAGCGCGTGCCTATAAGGACAAGTAAAAAATTCCATATCAAATGATTGATTGCCCTGTTTCAACTCCTCCGACTCGCTACTGCGAAATACAAGTGTCCTCAATAAGTATTTCTTTAAACATATTTAAATATGGTACAGTTGACAACAGAACGGTAGATTTTCAAGGCACAATATATATGTGGTATTTTCGACTCGGTATATTTTGATCGTTCGGCTAATGGAATTGATTCACAAACAGATTGAAATTTAGATCTAAGCTATCCTACAAATCCATCTGCAAGCACTTTTTGGTGTCATTTGAAATATGAAATGAAAAGAAGTAAGATAATTATCTACGGTCTGACCGAAGCTAAAATACCCTGCACTCCCGAATATGTTAAATTCTTTATCGAAAATTGTTCGGTATTTTATCGATATTTTGTGGATATTTTATAGATTATTTCTCGATAATTTTATCAATAATATTTCGATTGTTAATTTCCACTAGATACCCGATCCATTTCAAAATTTTTTCCAATTCCATTTTGTTCGGGTCAAATTACATTTTGTTCCAGTTCCCATTTCCAATCAAATACAAGAGACGGCGTCCAAATCTGTTAAGTATTTCTCAAGACAAAGGAAAATAAAGGAGCTTTTCTACTATTTTATATGGTAGGTATGGGAATTGTTCGACAATTTTTCGACATTTAATGGACATTTTTCTTTCATGAACATTTTTTCGTTGATGCCAGCTCGCTGCCGAATTGCTGCTCCAACGCAGCATCCGAGGTTCTTGTTAGTTTTGACCTAGGAGGCCCAAATTTGTTTGTCAATTCTTTTGGTTACTTTTATTATTTGTTAAAATAAAAACTTCGTTCCTTATATACTCGAATTTGAATGAAAATACAGGAAAAAAACATTTTTTAATGGTTTTTTTTATTAAGTATCGGCTTTGGCTTCGGTAAATACCTTCGGCGTCGGCCGAAGTAATAGGCTGCCAATTGACCTATTGCCTAAAATTGCTTATCGGTCGGGCTCTAATAAAAATAGTAGAATTATCTTTGTGCAGTGTACAGAAGCTAAAATTTCGGTTATTTTACCGTCAATTTAAAGATATTTCATCAATAATTTTTCGATTTTTCTATCTTGTCTCGAGAGTTTTTCGATAGTTTATCGACAATTTTTCGAAAATTTATCCATGATTTTTCCAAATTTTGTCGATAACTTTTCGAAAATTTATCGTAGTATTTCGATAACTTATCAATAGTTTTTCCAAAATATATCGATAATTTTTTCAAAATTTCTATTTATTTTTATACCCCCACACTCACTGTGGCAGGGTATACTAACTTTGTCACAACGTTTGTAACGCCCATAAGGAGGCGTGTCCGGTATGGAAAAGTATATATATTCTTGATCAGCATCACTGCCGGAGTCAATTTAGCCATGTCCGTCTGTCCGTCCGCACGATAGCGGTCGCAGTTTTGGAGATATCGACTTGAAACTTTGGGTACATGTTTTTCTCGTGAATACTGAGATCAAGTTCGAGAATCAGCCAAATCGGACAAAAACTGGGCGTGGCTCCCATACACCGAAAAAAAAGGTCAACATTTTTCAAGCCTTTTTTTTGCTGCATTCGATTGGAAATGTTTAGAAACGTATTTTCGACATGGTCCGAGGTTCCGAAATCACATATATAAGGGTCAAAATAGGGTCTTGAGACCAAATTTTTTTTTGGTCGATTTGATTGGAAATTTTTAGAAACGGATTTTGGACATGGTGCGGGCTCCAAAACTATTTATAGGTGGCTCAAAATGGTTCTTGAGACCACATAATTTTATGTTCGCGGTACTTCTTCCTACTGAGTGGGGGTATTTCAGCTTCGGTATAGCCGATGATAGTCCACTCTCTAGTTTATTCTTATTTTTTTTTATTTAAAAATTTGCATCTCACACTGAAAGAATTTTTTCGTCTGTAAGAAACGAAATATTAGACAAACATACATTCTTTTGTTGCTTCGTTTGCGACCAACGTTTGATAAACAAAACAAAAAAATGTTTTCAGCTCAGACTGAGTTACTATCGTTCTGATCGATAAAAGCGTTTATTAGGAATTAGTTTTTAATTTGCAGCAATTTATGTAAGTTTCCAGTAAATGTAAAATGCAATACTTTTATTGGAAACTTTTTTAAATTGTTGCAAATTTATTTGTTATTTGCGGCAAAACGACTTAATTTGGAGCAAATGTTTTTTGTTTGTTTTTTCGTTTAAGTTTGTATTCAAAAGTAGTATATTTGAAGCAAACGTTGTCCAAACATATTATTTCTTTGAGATTAGCACATCAAGAAAATTCTTATAAACGTTATGATAGTCATTGAAAGAAATTGGTTTACATTCTGAATCAAACTTATGAGTAAAGAAATATATGTATAGCTATAATAATAGGGAAATAAAAAAATATAATAAAATAAAATTACTTTACACTACCATCATACAATCAGTAGTGTGAATAAAGAAATAGCAATAGCAATTTGAATAGACACAATAATACTACAAGAAAACCTCCCATTGCGACTTGAATACAAATATACCTCAGACTTTATACTTCTGACCAGCAGAAGAGTAGCAAGCATATTCATTTCATGAACGTATGAACATCATTTTCAGGATGCTCAGAGTATGAGGTTTATAAACAAAAATGATTGTAATGCCTGGTTTTCATTATGTCATTATCAATGGCATCACAAACTGACAACGATTCAGCAAAGTGCTGAATTTTGCTGGCCCGTGCCATACGCAAATAAATTTGCCAGCATGTTGGCAAATACCGACGTATATGACAAACGGTGACGTCACCTCATATACATTTTCCGATATTTTACACCAGTTCGTTAAATTGACAACGAAATGCCAACCTGTTCTCACAACAAATGACAACAATTGCCATTGATTACTAACATTTATTTATAAAATAGATTTAAAAGCTCCTGCTTCTAGTTCATTTTTTATCCATTTTATGGGCGTTCAAATCTTTGTACACTGGTGTGCAAGTATAAGCATGAGATCAATTCCGAGCTTCATATGGCCAACTACGAACTCTTTAAAATACTGCAATGTAAAAAAGATACAATAAATATCACTTTGTTAGTAAAAATATTTTCCTAACAGAAATAACTGTGAACTCAATAGCCAGTTAATTGTTGTTCGTGGAGTAACCCTTTCATAAGGTTTTTTTCGCATGAGTGTATATTTTTTTTAATGTAACCCCTTCACACATTTTACCATTTAACATACTCTACGTAGGCAAAGACATTTTGGCTCGATTACGGGAACTGTAATTTCATTATACACGTGCGCATTCTTCCATGAAAACGTATGTCGCCGTTTTGTAAACGTAACAACAACAAAAAAACAGGTCACTTTTTCTCACTATGAACAAAAAAAGGCGTATGATTATTTAAACTCTTTTTTAAATTGTACAAAATAATTGCGGTATAGTTAAAGTAGCTGATGCAGCAAAGGAAACAATTGCACACAGCGTTTTAGAGTAGCAACTCGACTTGAATTTCGACCATAAAATTATTACGCGTGCGTGTAGGCTGTCCGAATACACGCTCGAAAATACTATGACCACAACTTATTCAATATTGTTTGATTACTAAGTACGTAATTTCTAAGCACATATGGCACGCTCAGAATAAAAAAAAACGATGGAATGTATGGAGCGTCAGTACATTTCATCGCTCTTTTCCTCTGAGCATGTCATATCTACACTCTTAGAAATATTTGTGTAATTTTGCACTCATTAAACTAGGTAACTAATAACCTAGTTTAATGAGTGTAATTTTACACACATGTTAATTGTACACATCATATGTGTATTCGTTATGTGTAAACTTCCACACCAAATGCTTAAATAGTCGAAACGTTATGTGTGTAAAGCTAAGAACCAAATGTTTAAATTTACCTTGAGAAGTACTCTTTGGATGTGTAATTTTAAATCCAACCCTAGTTAAATTAATTCAAAGTAGTTTACTTCAAACAACCAATTTTTGGTACATTTTCCGATTGGAAAATGCATGCCGAGCACTCGTACTCGTACAAACACTTAAAATCTACATTTTTTTTGTTTTTATGCATGTTGTATAAATGCTTCTAATACAATTTTAATTCTTTTATTTTTATTCCACATATTTCGCATTTATGCATTGCGCTTAAACGCTATTAGTTATAATAACTTATTACTTTCACTAGAATAATTAACTGCTGACGAGGATCCTCCGGATTATATGAAATGTATTACATTGTTTAATTAATGCCGAATGAAGAATTTATGCGACTGCTGCAATTTTTCACGATTTCACGGGTGGCGTCTTTTCAAGTTTTTACATGTTGTTGTTTGCGAAGCTACATACTCTGATAGTAAATTTCAAAGAAACTTACGCGATGTATGTTTAATTTTACTTTTTTGGTTTAAATTTACACTAAATGTATTTAAAAACGACCAAAGTTTGTAATTTTATCAAAAAATTCTGCAATGTTAAACACCTAAGTCCAATTTCAAACATATTTTCACACTTTTCTGTTAAAAAATAAACACTGTAGGATAGCATTTTTACATGCACTTTTTAGAGTGTACACATTATAAAATTCCCCTTTCAAAGCTCCGCACGCTTTCAAGGCTCCGCACACTGCTTCGTCAGTGGACAATAATGGGCAAATAAACTTAGTCGGATTTTGTCACATATAATCTTGATTGAAGGTAGTAATCAAAAAATGCAACTGTATTTATAATTCACAAACCTGTGTAGAATATCGAGTACTTGTAAGTGGGTACTCGTTTGTTGTCGAAGTGAGTATGCTCACAACCAATTTTTATATTTGTTTAAATATAAAATATTTAAGGTGGAGCGAGCTTGTAGGGGAGAATATTTTTTGCAAACAGAAAATCTTTTGGTAGGTAAATCTAACCAAAAACAAGTGAGTAAGTTTCAGTCGGGCAAGCCGACTTATATATACCCTACACCTACTGGGCCATATTGTATCCGACATTTTGAATTTTGAAAATGCGACATCAAAATCGAAATCAGCGACCCCAAAAACCCCCCCTATACAAAATTTCATTCTGTTTTGATGAAATCTTAAAATTTCGGTAAAAACACGATTTTCACTTATATGGGAGGTAGGCGTGGCAGTCGACCGATTCCGACCATTTTCAATGCCAACTCCTTCTAGGGCCTAAGAAGGATAAACACAAAATTTGGGATCCCTAGCTTTCTTCTAGCTCCTGCAATCGTGTTAGCAAGAAAAGAGGACGGACGGACGGATAGGGTTAAATCAAATCAGGAGGTGACGCTGATCAACAATATATATACTTTTCCATACCGGACACGCCTCCTTATGGGCGTTACAAACTGTGTGACAAAAACAATATACCCTTGGACACTAGTGTGCAGGGTATAAAAATTGTAAATTTACCAACCCATACAAAAGTTCGGAGAACACGAAATCGGAAATAATTTCCATCGGTTGTTTTTTTACCAATACAAAATTGTTATTTGACTTGTACTCGAAAGCATGAACATGTTCTATTTTTAGATTGAACAGACTGTGCAGACCCAGCCAATAATTGAACGAACTTTTTACGAAGATCGTATTTTACGATAAAATTATTGGCTGGGGAGTATACTACATTTAGACGCACCAATACATGTACGCGAAAGCATTATGTGTTCTCTTTTTAGACATATCCCAGCCAATAATTTTATCGTTAAAGAGCTCGTAAACGAAGATTTTTTCGATCGAAAAGCGGATAAAACAATCGTAGGCGACACACGATAACGATACGTATACGAGTCCGACTTCGTTCTTAATTTTGCATCGAAACGAGTTATCGTTATCGAACAAAAAAGTGCTCGTTAACGAATTCGTCAACGATCTCGTAAACGATCATCATTACGATATTTTTAACAAATCTAAAAAAAAAATTTTTTTTTAACTTGGAATTTTTTTTACTTTATTTTTATTGGCCGACTTTTCCTTAGAATAATTTTTAATAACTTTTTCACTGAGTCGGACCCGGGATTGAACTCACGTCCTCCGGATTTTAAAGTATGTGCCGAGCGCTTAACACATTCACCTAACTCAGCCATTATTGAACAAGCGCTTAAAAGTATAACTTAACAAACGTTTTAAAATTGTTTTCCTAACAGTTTGAAAAACACTGATTCTAAAAATAGAAATTATCTTGCTGAGAAATCGTTATACAACTTTTTTCTAACAGTTTGAAAACCATTGGATCTAAAAATAGCTTTTCAAAACGATCATTTCGTTCGTTAATGTACTCGTAAACGAAGTCGTTAAAGAATTCTTTAACTAAGTCGTTAACGATTTCGATTGCGAAGTCGTAAACGATATTTTATCGATGAAATTACGACTAATATACGAGTGAATGTCGGACTTTTCTCGAATATTTTTGATCGAGAAAAGTTCGTAAAATACGATCTTCGTAAAAAGTTCGTTCAATTATTGGCTGGGATGTTATATTTAACGGACTGTACAGAGTATACTACATTTAGACGCTTGTTGAATAATGTTAGAGCTAGCTCAAACTGCTGAGGGCTTAGCGCGCTGCAAAAACTCCCAAGAGGTCCGGGTTCGAATTCCGGGATAAGTGAGTAAAGCAAGTTGAAGTTTTTAAGTAAATAAAAGGTTATTACAAATTGTTATAAGCAAAAAGAAACAGTAAAACAGTAAGAAAATAAAAATATGTAAAAATTTTGTTTTTGTAATAAATGCAAAAAAATAACAATTTTTGTGGGCTGCTTAATTTTTCTTTGGTAAACTAACAATTAATTTACGTTTATATTTACTTCCTTTGTTGGTTGAATCATTTTTAACCAATCTTTTCGGTGAGATTTACCAAATTTTATTTTTCTGTGTGGTACCCATTTCAAATCATAACCATGCAGTTCTGAATTTTTGTTTTTTCTTGTATTTTTCTGATTGTAAAACGCGTTTTTATTTAATTTTTTTTTATCAATGTATTGGAATGTTGCACAATTTTCCCAACTTCAACCGCGTTGTGGCAGTACAAAACGTCAAAATATCGAAAAAGTCCTAGAAATATATCTTGTTTAGAATCCTTTGTGGTTTTCATCTCTCACTTGTCGTTAGCGATATCTGCAAAAAAAAATAAAATCGCTCCACCTTAATGTTTATCTAAAAAAAATTCCGTAATTTTAAAATTTTTTAAAAAATTGACAAATTTTTTATATTTTCTGAGTTTGAGCAAAAAGAGATACAAGAAAAAGCTGTAGGGTTGACAATTTTATTTAAAAAAATTTTAAAATTAGTAAAATCGATGAATACATTCAAAATGTTGGCGTTTGCGAAAAAAATGTGCTTATTATTTGAGCATGGCAAAATACATAAGAAACAACCAAATTTTATCATTTAACAAAACTACTGTCGATCAGTGTTATAGACTATGAATGTAATTTTAATACAAATGGAATATAATTTAAATTGAACTTAAATTTGATTAGAAACAAAAATTATAAATGAAGTAACAAAGCTGGGCATCGAGAATTTAGCTTAACTAACCCGGTAATAGTTAATCAAAAATTTAACTTCATTAAATTAAAAAGTTTATTTCGTTGAAAAGTTAACCTCGTTAAAAATTAAATTAAATAGTTAAATTTTCTATATGTAAAAAAAAAATTTTTTTCAAAAAAACTAGACCGACCGAAATTGTTTTTTTTAATTTCGCCCAAAATTGAAATGGCCGAAATTATAATTAAGCGTATCAGTAGGGTGAAATCGATCATTTTAAGTTCAGATCATGAATTAGATGAATTTAGAAGCAGGGACCGCCAAGAACCGGTTCCGGAACCGAAATCGGAACCGTTTTATTTTATGGAACCAAAACCGGAACCGAAATCGATATTTTGAAAATTTTGGAACCGAAACCGATTTTTTTATTTATTTTGGAACCTAGAAGCTCCTAATTTTATAAGTCATACAAATACAAATTAAAATTATAATTTTCAACGAAATTTTCTTGTCATGCTCATTAAAAATGTTTAAAAAATTATGCAAAAATTTGGAACTTATGTGTTCTTAAACGAATTCCTTTATACTTATTTTGTTTATTTTGGTCTTTTTCTAAGCAAACCAAGTAGTATTTTACGAACTTTTTTCGATCAAAAATATTGATTTTGGGCGGACGCCTCTTTTGTAGGTAGGGGTGCCAGACGTACTGTTTTAAACAGTACATGTACCGTTTTTTTTTATAAAAAGTTCTGTTTTATTCAAAACACTCAAAACAGTACGCAAAAGTTGTGTTTTTAAAAAAGTACTGTTTTTTGTACTGTTTTTATTATTTTTTTTGAATATTGAAAAAGTGGTACATTTCCGAACATTTGGAAAGTATGCAACTTCATTTTTTCCATAGTGCATTCAAATGTCGCCACTGAAATAATATTCAGTCTCATATTTTCATTTAAAAAAATAATAAAAAATCTTTGCAAAAGTTATAAAAATGTTCTCCAAATTTTGAGAATTTTTTCAAAAACTGAATTTCGACCAAAAATTACAAAATGACAAGAAATATGATAATTTTCATACAAGTTTACCAAAAACCCATTTTTTAGAAAAATTCTCAAAATTAAGGGAAGGCATTGGTTTGACGTTTTCAACGATACCAATATCTACATAAAAAAGTTTGAGGAAAATATAAATATATAACCATTTATGGTATACGATTTGAAGTAACACGCTCTGTAAAAATAATGAAGAGAAAACATACAAACATTTTATTTCGACTGGCATATGCAGAGAAAGCGAGAAAAGAGTTGCAATTTTGAGTACTTTGGACAGAAAATATTCCCAACCCAAATGTTGAAAACAATAGAATGGCTGCCCAGGGTAAAGGAACATTTGAACAGTATTTTCAGGCGGCATTTTCTCGGTTGTGTAATCAGGCACTAAGTGAGTATCTTTGTTTTTATCTAAATTTTTTACTTGATATTTATTAAAATGTGCTTAACTGAATACAAAAAAGTGTACAATGTACGAAAAAAAAAAATTAATATATTGTTGTTTTTTTAATATATTGTTTTTTTTAAATAGTCTTAACAGTTTTGTAATGGGTGTGGATTTACATAAAAAAATTGTATCGACTATTTTTTTTCAGTTTTATATTTTTTCATAAAAAATAACAAATTTTTCATAAAATTCTCAAAATTCAGGGGAGATTTTTATCACAAAACTGCCTTTAGTAAAATACTTTTTTTTTTGACTAAAAAAACTTTTTGCATAAAAAAAAAATTGAATAACCCCCAAGAAAAAAAGTTTGAAAAGTAAGTAAATTTTTATTTTCTCGATAAGTACTTTATGGATAAAAACAGGTACTCATTCCAGTACCTCTTCAAGAGACCTTTCCAATGGTACCAATTAAAATACTATAAAATGTTCGCAAACAAATCAAAACTTAAAATTTAACCGCTACTATTTTTTTGACCTCAGCTGTACATATTTAAAAATTAATTAAAAACTGTTTTTAAAATTCAATTAATTGAATATTTTTGCTTCCTTGATTTTGGTTTGAGGGATTTTGGGAGGTAAAACGATAAACAATAAATAAGTTTATGCTTATTAAAGTGGATAATCCATTTTTTTTTTTAACTTTTGTGTCTTTGTTTTACTCTCAAATTCCAACCTTTTTTTGAGTTTATGGAACCGAAAAGGGAACCGAAACCGGTATTTTTATAATCTAGGAACCGGAACAGAAACCGATATTTTTGAAATCTGAGAACCGAACCCGAAACCGAAATATTTTAAAATTAGGGAACCGGAACCGATATTCCTTTCGGTTCCAATCCCTGTCTAGAAGCAATGAATTCGAAGGCTATCATTTTTTGCTACGACTAGAGTAGTTGATATTCGATTTTAGGGGAGTATATTTGATGAAAGGAGAGTAGATTTAATTTTTTTGCGTAGAGTAGTAGAGTAGTCTGTCAGGGTAATAGATTTCAAGAGAGGGTAGTAGATATGCGTTTCTGCGTAGAGTACTAGAAATTCTACGAGAGTAGTAGAAATTTCTGTCAGGGAAGCATTTGTAGAACGAGTAGTAATTTTGCACAAGATCGTACACTCTAAAAAGTGCATGTAAAAATGCTATACTACAGTGTTTATTTTTCAACAGAAAAGTGTGTAAATATGTGCAAAAAATGTTTGAAATTGGACTTTGAACATTAGGTGTTTAACATTGCAGAATTTTTTGATAAAATTACAAATTTTGGTCGTTTTTAAATAAATTTAGTGTAAATTTAAACAAAAAAAGCTTAACAATATTTCATTTACGTAAGAACGTGTAAAATTAAACATACATCGCGTAAGTTTCTTTGAAATTTACTATCAGAGTATGTAACTTCGCAAACAACAACATGAAAAAACTTGAAAAGACTCCACGCGTAAAATCGTGAAAAATTGCAGCAGTCGCATAAATTCTTCATTCGGCATTAATTAAACAATTTAATACATTTCATATAACCCGGAGGATCCTCGTCAGCAGTTAAATATTCTAGTTTAAGTAATAAGTTTTTATAACTAATAGTGTTTAAGAGCAATGCATAAATGCGAAATATGTGGAATAAAATTAAAAGAATTAAAATTGTATTAGAAGCATTTATACATGCATAAAAACAAAAAAATGTAAATTTTGGTGCCGGGTTGCATGAAAATCTTCTCGAAATACAATATATACAATGTGCATGTGTACCGGCATCACAACAAAATTAATAAGAAACAAATAATATATAATAAAAAGTACGAGTGTCAAGCATGCATTTTCCAATCGGAATACGTACCAAAAATTGGTTGTTTGATTTTTTTCTTCATTATATATTTTTAAATGTTCACGTATCTTATATATAAGATTATGTAAGTTACAAAATGTATAAATTGGAAAAACAAATAAAGAGAAAGTCCAAGTATTTAAAAGTAAACGACTTTGAATTAATTTAACTAGGGTTGGATTTAAAATTACACATCCAAAGAGTACTTCTCAAGGTAAATTTAAACATTTGGTTCTTATCTTTACAAACATAACGTTTCGACTATTTAAGCATTTGGTGTGGAAGTTTACACATAACGAATACACATATGATGTGTACAATTAACATGTGTGTAAAATTACACTCATTAAACTAGGTTATTAGTTGCCTAGTTTAATGAGTGCAAAATTACACAAATATTTCTAAGAGTGTAGCCAAGATGGAATTTAGGGGGGTTGGGCAAAACTTGAACCCAATATTATAATATTTTTTTGCAGCACTTACATATAACTGAAGTGGAGGATGGATAAATGCAGTATGTAAGATAGAAATTATTTCGAGTAAATCAGTTTCAAAATTTTTCATTTTGTTTTTTCAAATGTTAAATTGGTGATATGTCTTCTTTGTCGCTTCTGAATCTTCGAAACTATCATCAATGCTTATATTTGGGAGAGATTATGGGCAAGAGGTGACCCTTGCCACTTCAATTTTGTCAAAAAGTCATTTTGTGTTACATACCACCTTCATCCATCCAACCCTACAACTTCTATTTAATTTATTTCAAAACCAATCTACGGGAATTCTCCGCAAATCGATAAATAATTTCTTCTTGAATGTTGAAAACTTTTTTGATTAAATAATAAAAAAAAAACGTTAAGAAAGCCTTTACCGTTTAAGCGGTCCTAACACTTTGTTGATCGCAGCCATGTTTTCACTTTTCTCAAAGTAATTAATTAACGTTCGATTGTGCATGGCAGATGGAGCCAGGCCTCTACAGCTAAATATGTGGTTAGAAAAAAAGTTTTAAATTCTTGTATTATTTCTGCTTCTAACAACGTCAAATCTTCCTTCGACCTATTTTTATTCTTACAAACAGACTACCAAATTTCAGTTTCCTCCTCCATCGCATCGATTTCATAAGTCTAAGCAACTTCAGCCATTTAAGATCTCGCATGAACAGAGAATGCATGTGTAAAGGATGCTTTGGGAGAAACGATTACACTGTGCAACACATTTTTTCGACCTGGTAACGGTCAAGGTGGGTAGAAAGTATTCATATACAGTAGCAAAACCCTCAATAGATTATTCAAAGTTAGTTTCCTTTCAAAAGATACAGTCGTATAAAGTTTTCTTGCTTTACTGTATTTTTCCAGATAAACAGAATTTGTTAACAAAATATACCAAACAAATTATAACGTGTTTGGTGACCAAAGTAGAAATAAAAAAAGAGTAAAAAACAAGTTTTTTAAAATATAACCCTTTAACCGACTTAAAAGCTGAAAATAAATTTCCTTGAAATTAATTTAATAAAAAATTTCAGCCTTGTAGCTTACAAAATACGAGAGTTAGAACTTTAAATTGGCTCCATCCAGCTCCCCTTTGCCCCCACATCCCCCTTTCCAAAGCGTACAAAATTTCATTTTGTCAATAAGAACTCACCTACCAAATTTCATCAATGTAGCTTGAAGGAATTGGAAGTTATGCCATGTTTAAAAAAAAGGTTTGAGTTCCCCCACGGCCCCCTACGCCTCTGATGGACCCCAAAATTTAATAAAATGCATTGTCACCGGAGTTCTATCAGTGTTCCAAATTTCAGCTCTCTAGCTCATGTGGAAGTGTATGAAAAAGCTCGCCGCGGATTTGAGCATATATATATATATATATACACTGCAAAGTGAACCTATATTTTGGTGTGTAATTTTACACACAACACACATTTTTAAGTGTATATTTATTTAGATAAATAAAAAAACACACATTCAAGATTTTGGCATGTTCTATTAACACGCATGCGTGTTTTTTTAAAGCACTTACAGTGTTTATACACGCAAAATTGTGTGTAAAATGTGTCTACTTGTGACTTGTGCTGTAAGAGCCTTAAAAAAACACGCATGCGTGTTAATAGAACATGCCAAAATCTTGATTGTGTGTTTTTTTTATTTATCTAAATAAATATACACTTAAAAATGTGTATTGTGTGTAAAATTACACACCAAAAGATAGGTTCACTTTGCAGTGTATATATAGTCCGCCCAAAGCAAGTTAATATAAAGGTTATAAAAACTGTAATTTTTTTCATCCTAAAATTTTATGTTGAATTTTAATTTTTGTTCTATAAAAAAGCATAGCTATTGTCAAGAAAGGCTATGTTAGAGGTAACAATGGCTGTAAATCAACCCATTTTGATGCAGTTGGGAGCTCAATACCGTTATCACCTTTAAAAGTTGCAAGTTGTGTCTGAAAAATTAATTTGAAAAATACAGCAAAACATGCAAACTTTAAGCCGCTATATCTTTGGAAAGGAAACTAACTTTGCAGGGAATTGCTACTCTTGACCGATACCAGGTTGGATTCCATAACATTGAAATGGTCGCACAGTGTTATCGAGGAAGCTTTTAAATTAATCCTAATATAGAATTATGAGTGCATTTTTTAAATATTCAAGAGCAGTGGTTGCCTGCAACACCATTGGGGATTTGCGTGCAAAGTTTTTCGTTGACAAGTCCACGGGACCTTGATTTCAATGTCAAAATATTCATCAAATGGAATTGCTTCACCAACTAGTTGCCGAATTCAATTATCAACATCTTCTCGCTGTTCTTCGACAATAGCAATTATGTTTTGAATATGTTTGGCGCATTTTATATTGTTTAGAGTCGAAACCCACCGGCTCCGAAATCGCAGAATACTTGGCAATCAAAAACACTGCCACGGTAATCGTCGGGTTTGAAGTGGTCAAGAGAAGTTGGAAAGCGTAGTTGGTTGAGTGTGTTTCAAAACTTAAGCGCTTATTAAAAGGATGAATATAAATATGAATAACAGAACATTAATTTTCATTTTACTATGTTACTATGAAAATACAACTTAAAATCTTTTTCCAATTTTTTACATTGCAATTTAGGGAGAGGCGCTTGCCTCCACTGCCCCCGCTAGCTACGCCCTTGGTTTTGCATTGTATGAAACTCACATAATATTTTGAGGAGTAGATATCTTACAGTAGAAGTATAAAACTAGAGAGTGGACTATCTTCGGCTATACCGAAGTTGAAATACCCCCACACTGTAGGAAGAAGTATCTCGAACATAAAAAAATGTGGTCTCAAGACCCTATTTTGAGCCAATTATAGGTGGTTTTGGAGCCCGGTCCATGTCCAAAATCCATTTCTAAAAATTTCCAATCAAATCCACCAAAAAAAAATTGGTCCCAAGACCTCATTTAGACCCTTATATATGTGGCTTCGGAACCTCGGCCCATGTCAAAAATACGTTTCTAAACATTTCCAATCGGATACAACAATAAAAAAGACTTGAAAAATGTTTACCTTTTTTTTCGGTGTATGGGAGCCACGCCCAGTTTTCATCCGATTTGGCTGATTCTCGAACTTGATCTCAGTATTCATGAGAAAAACATGTACCCAAAGTTTCAAGTCGATATCTCCAAAACTGCGACCGCTATCGTGCGGACGGACAGACGGACATCGCTAAATCGACTCAGGAGGTGATACTGATCAAGAATATATATACTTTTCCATACCGGACACGTCTCCTTATGGGCGTTACAAACGTTGTGACAAAGTTAGTATACCCTGCCACAGTGAGTGTGGGGTTATAAAAATCATCGTGAGAGTAGTAGATTTACTCTGATAGGAGTGAAAACGCCATAATGGATGAAGGCGGTATGTAACATACAAATTCTTTCAAGAAAATAAGTTTCAAAGTTTTCCATTTTTCTTTTTTCAATACAATTTGGGGACATGTCTTCTTTGTAGCTTCTGATTCCTCGAAACTATGATCAATGCTTAGATTTGTGTTACATACCGCTTTTATCCACTTGGTTGTTCCTTATGTATTTTTCCTCGCTAATTTTTCCAGCACGCACCAGTTTTTCGCAAATGTCACAAAAAGTGCATTTTTAGTGCGTGCTGGAAAAATTTCATTATTATTTTCGTATTCAGCGTCGCGAAATACATATTATCTATCAAGTCTAGTTAACACACAAAAAGTTCAGTTTTGTCAATCAGAGTAATTTATTTTTTACATTTGTCGTATCAAACCGAAATATAGAAATTTCGACCGAAAACGATGTTTTATTTTTCGGTCGAATCCGAAACACGACCGAAATAGTTTTTTTTGGCTGAAAAACCGAAAACATTTAAAACAATTGTAACTATATTCAATTGAATGCTTGCACTCACAGACCCTTTTTCCTATCGGTTTCAGCCTTTATATTTATATTCATATAAAGGCATACAAATTGTATTAGATTATTAAAAAATAATAATGAAATGAATGAAGTTTGGTTAAGAACAAATATCACTGGCCGTTCTAAACACAATAGCGCTCTCAGTTTTTCGCCATTTTGAGAAATTTGAGAAATGGAAAATACGATGTAAACATCCTGACGATGTAAACCTCACGTGATGGCTGAGAACGCCATTGTGTTTAGAATGGTACATTCATACATAAAAATAGAATATAGAATACTTCGAAATATATCGGCAAGTGTATTTAAATGTTTTGTGAAATAATTTTTAAATTAAACTAGAGAGTGGACTATCTTCGGCTATACCGAAGCTGAAATACCCCCACACAGTAGGAAGAAGTACCTCGAACATAAAATGTGGTCTCAAGACCCTATTTTGAGCCAATTATAGGTGGTTTTGGAGCCCGGACCATGTCCAAAATCCATTTCTAAAAATTTCCAATCAAATCCACCAAAAAAAATTGGTCTCAAGACCACATTTAGACCCTTATATATGTGGCTCCGGAACCTCGGACAATGTCAAAAATACGTTTCTAAACATTTCCAATCGAATACAACCATAAAAAAGACTTGAAAAATGTTTATCTTTTTTTTCGGTGTATGGGAGCCACGCCCAGTTTTTATCCGATTTGGCTGATTCTCGAACTTGATCTCAGTATTCACGAGAAAAACATGTACCCAAAGTTTCAAGTCGATATCTCCAAAACTGCGACCGCTATCGTGCGGACGGACAGACGGACAGAGAGACGGACATCGCTAAATTGACTCCGGCGGTGATGCTGATCAAGAATATATATACTTTTCCATACCGGACACGCCTCCTTATGGGCGTTACAAACGTATACCCTGCCACAGTGAGTGTGGGGGTATAAATATCAGTTCGAAAATAGTATGAATTCCTATTTTTTATTTTTATACCCCCACACACACTGTGGCAGGGTATACTCACTTTGTCACAACGTTTGTAACGCCCATAAGGAGGCGTGTCCGGTATGGAAAAGTATATATATTCTTGATCAGCATCACCTCCTGAGTCGACTTAGCGATGTCCGTCTGTCTGTCCGTCCGTCTGTCCGTCTGACCGTCTGTCTGTCTGTCCGTCTGTCCGACCGCACGATAGCGGTCGCAGTTTTGGAGATATCGACTTGAAACTTTGGGTACATGTTTTTCACGTAAATACTGAGATCAAGTTCGAGAATCAGCCAAATCGGACAAAAACTGGGCGTGGCTCCCATACACCGAAAAAAAAGATAAAAATTGTTCAAGTCTTTTTTATTGTTGTATTCGATTGGAAATGTTTAGAAACGTATTTTTGACATGGTCCGAGGTTCCAAAGCCACATATATAAGGGTCTAAATGGGGTCTTGAGACCAATTTTTTTTTTTGTGGATTTGATTGGAAATTTTTAGAAATGGATTTTGGACATGGACCGGGCTCCAAAACCACCTATAATTGGGTCTTGAGACCACATTTTTTTATGTTCGAGGTACTTCTTCCTACAGTGTGGGGGTATTTCAGCTTCGGTATAGCCGAAGATAGTCCACTCTCTAGTTTTTTTACATTTTATAATAACATTTTTTTTTTGTTTTAAAGTTAATGCTAGTTAATCGAATAAATTTAACTCAACTCAATGAAAAAGTTAATGGTTTTCGAAATTAACTGAAACGTTAAAAGTTAACCCAAAAATGTAACTTCGTTAATTAACTATTAACTAGTTAATGCCCAGCTTTGCGAAGTAACGATAATACTAAAGCAACATGCCAACATGGCACATTAAATCCACAATCGACATTATCATATGTCATCCCCATTAACATTTGCAAGTATATATTTTTGGTGCCAACATTTTCCATCCGTTGGATAAATTAATAAAAACAAGTGAGTGAGTTTCAGTCGGTCAAAGCTGACCCTACACCTAGTGGGTCATATTGGATCCGTCATCTTGAATTTGGAAATTTCAACATCAAATTCGAAATCACTTAACCAAAACCCCCCAACACAGAACAAAAAGTCGGTAAATCTAACCGAAAAAGACGGTTAAAAACGCTCCAATGTTGGTACGGTTAACCGATGAGAGATGGTAAATTTTTTGAACCATTTTTTTCATGGTTAAGTTGTAAATTTTTCAGTAAATTTGTCATAAACTCACATTAAATCAAAAATTGTTGTAAAAGAACTTACAAAAACAATAACTTTTTCGATTATTTCCACTATTTTATGTGAACTTTGATGATTTATTTTAACATTTTTTTTTTGGTTAATCCAACCTACTAACAACAGTTAAAAAATTCAGTTTTTTCACACATTTTGAAAAGTTGTACGTTAACAACTTTTTTCGGTTAATTTTACCGACGTTTTTTTTTCTGTGTACACAATATTTCATACTTTTTTGGATGAAACCTTAAAATTTCGGCAAAATACTATTTTCACTCATATGGGCAGAAGTTGTGGCAGTCTTCCGATTCCGCCTATTTTCAATACCATATGAAAAATTCACAGACAGACGGCCAGACGGATATGGCTAAATCAACTCAGGAGGTGACGCTGATCAAGAATATGTATAATTTCACGCCTCATTTTTGGTGTTACAAACATAAAACGGGGAATTCCAGGCCTAATTTGGGGGAAAAATAAATATTTCCCTATTTTTATTTTAAACGTCATGGGGGAAGGTTTAACAACTAAAACTTCTTCGCTACGCCCTTGACTTAAAGCATGGAAACATTTTCTAAAACAAAATGTGTTAGGCGAGATCGACTCAGTTTTCGTTTTTGACTAGTAATGCACAGTGTAAATTTAATCTTGTTTAGGTCACTGTTCACGGCTTCTGTCAACTAAGTATTGGAAATTAGAAAAAATTGTGCCTTATTTTTGCACCTCCTCTTTTTTTATATTTGTAACTAGTCACTTTTTAAACGTCCTATTTTGTATATGATGGCGCTATTGCGTGGGGTACATTTTTATATGTATGTACAATGTGTTTACCGTTCACACGGCCATCGTCATCATAACATAGGTGCGAGCTATTTACACACACATGCACACACACACATACTCTGTCAAACACATATTAATATAAGCCGAAACCCATGCCAACATCGCGTTTTGAAAAAATATAGCGCAAAAAAAGGGTGAAAATACAGAAATTCAATTTAAATAAAATGTGAAGAACAAACATATCAAACAAGGAGGCAATCACTGGTCAGGCGGTGGTATTGTGGTATTAGTAGTGACGGGTGGACAGGGGGATGGTGGTGGTGTCGGTAATGGTAATGGTTCTGGAGTTGTGTATATTGTTTTGAATAATAATAATGGTGGAATATAACAAATTTTCTAGATATAAGCTCTTTTATATATTGTGCATACAAAGTGGGGTAGGAGTTAATTTTTTGTAGTTAAGGAAAATAATAATGGCGCTTAAGCTCTGCTTCTGAAAACAAATTTCAATTGTTCTTCCAATTTGGGGTTGTGCTTTTTCCAATTAATTGTTTCAATTTGCCAAATTTTTTTTAATTAATTAGTTACAAAACTATATATTTTTGCATGGTTTTTTTATATTGTTCTATAGTTCTCTACCCGTTAGCGATAACATCTTTTCTTTCGACTTTTTCAGGAGAGCAAACAAATGGGAACAGTCGAAATTCTAAAAACTTCAACAAATTGGCTAAAATTGCTGTGTCTCGGGGCAAGATATGGAATTAATTTGTGTGACCTGTTTCTCTGTAAAGACCGCCATCTCTCGTAAACATTGGCACCACTTGTCAAGGAATGCTTAAATTTTTCAGCCGCCGTTCGGATCCGGCATTAAACTGCAGGCCCTGCAACTATCATATACTTGCCCATATACTTGCACGAAGCATGTGGTATCACAATGGACCTTATTTGGTTTACACACTTAGACTAGCAGCCACCGTAACCTAACCTAACCTTGTAATACCAAGAAGAAGGTGTAATAGGTATGGAAAACTATATATAGGAAACCTACAGTCAAAGAATTAATATGTTTGGATAACGTTTGCTTCAAATATACTACTTTTGAATACAAACTTAAACGAAAAAATTTGCTCCAAATTAAGTCGTTTTGCCGCAAATAATAAATGAATTTGCAACAATTTAAAAAAATTTCCAATAAAAATATTGCATTTTAGTTTTTAAATTGCTGCAAATTAAAAACTAATTCCTGAGAAACGTTTTTATCGATCAGAACGAAAGTAACTCTGTGGCAAGCGTGTATGTGCGGAACTTATAAGCCTTACGTCCCGCGTTCGAATCCTGTCTGAGTTGAAATTTTTTTGTTTTGTTTATCAAACCTTGGTCGCAAACGACACAACAAACGAATGTATGTTTGTCTAATTTTTCGTTTCTTACGAACGAAAAAATTCTTTGAGTGTATATAACAGTAGAATCAGGCTTGGAATCGGTCGACTGCCGCGCATACCCCCATATAAGTGCAAATCGTATTTTGTAAAATATTTAACCTAATTCTGCTGTAATAGTTCCAAACTTTGTATAAAGGGGCTTTGGGGTCGCTGATTTCGAATTTGATGTCGAAAATACCAAATTCAAGATGGCGGATCCGAAATGACCAGTAGGTGTAGGCTATATATAAGTCGTTTTTGACCGAATGAAACTTACTCACTTCTATCACTTTAACTTTTAACGAAGTTAACTTTTCAACGAAATTAAATTTTACGAAGTTAAATTTTTGATTAACTATTTTCGGATTAACGAAGTAAAATTATCAATTACCTATGTCCAGTTATGATTATTACTTATAGATTAAAATATTTTGAGGTCACAACGTCGAAAATATTGAGTGTAGAGCAAGATTCGGACTGAGCAAATTCCATCCCGGAGTAAATGAAACAAAAAAGCGTAGTACAACCAATTTCTGTGGAGTAGATTTATAATTTTGACTTTTGACAAGTCAAAAAAATTTTACAATTTTACTGCATAATACATACATACATATTTGGCACTACAACCCTCGAGGGGTTTGGGCCGAGCTTCTTAAAGTAATTATCATGGGCAAGTCTATATTATAATTGTGGACCTACAAGTCTATGCCGGTTCCGAACGGACTCCCAAAGAAAAGCTTTGGAAAAAATTTTTTTTCTATAGAAAATAAACTATTTAATTTAACGGCTGATATAAATTGGTTTTAAAGCAACATAAAGGTAATTGTAACATAAAATTACATTCCTACATTAAAAAATCAACATTCAAATATTGACACTAGGGCTGTTGTTATTCGAATAATTACCCGAATAAACCGGATACCTAACTATTCGACTATTACTATTCGATTAGAAGTATTCGACTAGTCGATCGCATTCGACTATTCGATTAACCGTTCACTGTCGACTAGTCGGTTAACCGTTGATATTCGGTTAGTCGAATATTATGAATTTCAAGTCGAAATGTTCAATTACACACTCAAAAGAGAAATTATATGCCATGTGCGACGCTTAGCAAATTTAATTTCGTTTGTAATTTTCCTTTTGGCAGTTGGAACTTTTACTTTTGATTCCGATTTGAATTCTTATTCGGTTAACCGAATATGAACGGTTAACCGACTAGTCGACAGTGGACGGTTAATCGAATAGTCGAAACTGAGCGACTAATCGAATATCATTAACCGAATAGTATTCGTACAAACGGTTACTAATCGGATGTTCGGTTAACCGGTTTTTTTATTATTCGAATAATTTCAAGAGCCCTATTTGACACTGTTTCACGTTATATTTTAGAACTGAGCAGTTTTCGATTTTTTCAAAGTGCACATACAAATTTTTGGTTGGTAAATCTAACCAAAAACTAGTAAGAGAATTATCTTCGGTCTGACAGAAGCTATAATACCCTGCACATGCAAGTACGATACATTCTGAGACCATATGTTAGTAATTTTATCGAAAATCGGTATTTTATTGATAGATTTTCGATATTTTATTCATAATTTTTCAATATTTTATCGATAATTTTTCTATAATTTATCGATTTTTTATCGATAATTTTTCAATAATTTATCGATTTATTATCGATAATTTTTCGACTTTTTATCGATAATTTATAGGTTTTTTATGGAAATTTATTGATTTTTTATCGATTTTTTATCGATAATATATCGTTTTTTTATCGATAATTTATCGTTTTTTTATCGACAATTTATTGTTTTTTTATGGATAATTTGTCGTTTTTATGGATAATATATCGTTTTTTATGGATAAATTTCGATAATTTATCGATTTTTGTTATTGTTATTTAAGGATAATTTATTGATTTTTTATCGATAATTTATCGTTTTTTTATGGACAATTTATCGTTTGTTATGAATAATTTACCGATTTTTTATCGATAATTTTTCGATTTTTCATCGATAATTTTTCGATTTTTTATCATCCAAATCGGTTTAGTATTTCTCAAGATAAACGAAAATAATACAAATTTAGCGGCCATTTTGTATGGGAGGTAGGCGTGGCTCATATCCGATGTTGCCCACTTTATACCGTCCAATCATTCGCCAAAATAAGAGGAATCCTAAAATGTGGGGTCGATAGCTCAAAAGCTACGACAGTTATCATGTTCTATTTTTAGATTGAACAGACTGTGCAGAGTATACTAAATTTAGACGCACCAATACATGCACGCGAAAGCATGATGTGTTCTTTTTTTAGATATATGTTTTATTTAACATACTGTACAGAGTATACTACATTTAGAAGCTTGTTGAATAATGTTAGAGCTAGCTCAAACTGCTGAAGAGGTCCGGGTTCGAATTCCGGGATAAGTGAGTAAAGGAAGTTGAAGTTTTTAAGTAAATGAAAGGTTATTACAAATTGTTATAGACAAAAAGAAACAGTAAGAAAATAAAACAAGTGAGTAAGTTTCAGTCGGGCAAGCCGACTTATATGGGCTATATTGGATCCGCCATCTTGAATTTTGAAAATGCGACATCAAATTCGAAATCAGCGACCCCGAAAATCCCACTATACAAAATTTCATACTGTTCTGATGAAATCTTAAAATTTCGGTAAAAACACGATTTTCACTTATATGGGAGGTAGGCGTGGCAGTCGACCGATTTCGCCCATTTGCAATACCAACTCCTTCTAGGGCCTAAAAAGGATAAATCCAAAATTTGGGATCCCTAGCTTTCTGGGTAACTGGGATAACCAACACTAATATCTTATGTAAAATGGTTTAAAACAAATATTCGATAAAAATTTCTTTCTTGACTGCCGATTATTTTTGATGAGGTGGTCACCCAAAACAGTTCATATAAACTTTTCTAATACATAGTTAAATTTTTAAGATTATTTTACCAAATGTAAGATGGGTAATTCCATATCAAATCGACAAGGTGTTTTCACTCTACCTCTGATTTTATAGAAATTTGGAAAGTAGATAAAGAACAGATGGAGCAACGATTGCAAGAGTTAAAATTATTAAGAAATAAAAAAAAAAATTCACAAGGATATTTTTAAAAAAGCATTTCTTCCTTTAATTGAAAAACAATAACGTCAAATTTTGTAATCACTTAGGTAATAGGTCAAAATACATTTGGAAAAAATAAGCCAAATCGCTTGGTAGACTCATTAATATTTTCGAGTTCAAAAATGTATATGTGTCAGCCACGAGAAGCTATATTGTGTTTTCGCTGTTATTTACCTACCTTCCAAATTTCTATAAAATCGGAGAGGTTGATTTTCGATTTGACACGGAATTACACTGATCATCATGATTTCCGTATTAGGTTTTCCGTTCAGGTCGATAAAAATTTCAACGGTTGAAAATTTAAACCAAAAGTTAAAAATTTAAACTTTTTTGGTTGAATGTTCAAATTTGAATTTTAACACCGCTTCCGCATTTGATTGGCTGAAATGAAAATAACACAAAATAAAATTGTATACTTGGGAATTTCTTTTTTTAGAATTTCTTGTTTATTCTTGTATTAATTTCTATTTTTAGACATTGCGCTTTTAGTTAATTTCAAATGAATTTTCAATTTTTTACTTTTTTATTACATTACATTATGGATATATTAATGTTATATTTGTTGTAAGTTATAATTATATTATATTTGCGGAAGGAAGAGATCATATACATTTTTGTACTTACTTATGTTTGGTGTTGTCGAGATTTGAACCCTGGACATTTCCGTTCATAGACGTGCGTTGCGAAGGCCTCTTAGCACGCTCAGCTACTTCTAGAAGTCTCTTGCAATATTCTAACTGCATATATTATATGATTGTACTTTTTGTACGTATTTATATACATTTTTCATACAATATTTTTGAAAATGAATTGAAGCATTCACATATATTTCTTGAAAGCCCCAAACTAATTACTAAATACCAAAAAAATGAAACTAAATGTGTTAACCTTCGTTAACTCAGTAAAAAAATTTAAAAAAGTTAAAGAAAAATATTTTTTTAATACCTAATCCAATTTTATCAAAAACTAAAACTTTCGTAACTTTCCATTTTTTATAGGAATTGCCCAAAAAAAAAAATAGTGTATGAAAAAGCATGCCGGAGATTTGAGGATATATTTATCTGTGCAAAACCAATTAAAAAAAAAGGAATATAACAAAAAAAAAAAATAGTAAACGGAAATCTAATTCGTGCCGTGGGGGATTCGAACCCGGGTTCCCAAAAACACTAATAAGTTCTCAACTTTTTAGGTTGAAATTTTCAACCTATGGGTTTAAAATTTCAACTTTTAGGTTGAGAATTTCAACCTTCAAGTTGAAATTGTGATTATATACTTTTTTCAACCTGTAAAGTTTAAAATCTCAACCCAAAATAGTTAAAAATTTGAATTTAAACCTGAAAAAGTTGAAGAAGGTTGAAAAATTAAACCTAAATTTTCGACCGTGTACTATATTTTAAAAAAAAATTTTGAAATGGATCGTGAAAGTGAAACAGGAACGGGAACGCGATGGAAATGGAGAAGAACAAAATAAAAATGGAATATGGGGAAAATTTCATTTTATTTCGGTCCATTTCCATTTTGTTCCGTTCCATTCCCATTTCATTCTAGACATCATTTATAACCAAATACAAAAAACCGGGTCCAAATCGGTTCAGTACTTCTAAAGATAAACGAAAAAATAAATTGTTGGCTCCATTTTGTGTGGGAGGTAGGCGTGGTTCTTATCCGATGTTGTCCATTTTTAATACCATCCAAATATGGAGTCGATAGCTCAAAAACTACGGCATTTGAAAATAGCTATGAGTGAGTGGGCGGTGCCACGCCTACTTGTCCAATCAAAAATTATAATAACTTATTTATGCTTAAAAAGTAGAAAACACCCAATTTATAATATACGATTTTCGAAATTTACAGGAGACTGTTTTTGTATTTTTTGTCGATAAATGTTCTATGAAAATAATAAGTTTCGATAAAATTGGAAACTAATTTTTTACTGTTTCATGTACAATTTGCATATTTATGTAATATGATTTTCGACAACTTGCAAGATATTGGCGATTAGTGGACCATATTATGTTGGTTTGTTTTAAAGTTTAAAAATCCGCTTATTATTAAAAAAAAATAGAAGGAAATTGCGTTTTTTTTGTTTATTTTTATTCATTGATGACAGTGATTGTAATAACAGACTGATTGCATTATCCACTTTTGCATTATCCCTTTTTCCTCATCCAGATTGATTGTTGTTGATATCGACAATGTGGTATCATCTGAACCGTTCGCCGACGACTACAATAGAAAAATCTACCTGCCAGAAAGACTTTTTTGCTTCGGCAAATCAATTTGGCGATGGGGTTAAATTTCGCACGAAGTCACTTAAATTGGATAGGTCCTAAATGCGGATAAAATGTCGGCGGCGGCTGGCCGATCGGCTAAGCCGGTTTTTTGGCTAAGCCGATTTTTCTTTTATGAATATGCTAAAAATTTTCAAAATACAACTTTTTTTACTGCTAAAATTGCATTTCATTTAAAAAAATAAATTTGTTCTACTTTTTTGAAAAACATGTCGACCTGTGTCCTTTTCATTTTGATTTTTTTTGTTAGAAATCATACAAAAAAATTAGATTCGAATAAAAAAATCGAGATTTTTGGTTTAGCCGCAAGCCGTTTTTTAGCCGGGGTCATCGGCGGCGGCTAACGTTTATTAAAATCGTCGGCGGCGGCTAGCCGACCGGCTGACCCCTCTGTTCGTCGCTCCATCAAACATTTCCCCATTTTTTTCCGCCTTCAGGATCTGACCAATTTCAGTGGCTTCGTACAAAATTTAACCCCATCGGCAAATTGACTAATGGCAATTCGTCCAGGTAGATTTTTCCGTTGTAGTTGTCGGCGAACGGTACTGATGATACTACATTGTTGATATCCGCCGCAATCAATCTGGATGAGGAAAAAGAAAAATTTTTCTCAAGAGAAACTGTCCTGTTATCCGCTGGACGCCGGACCGTAATACATCAAACACATTTTTGCCAATAAGGACAAACTATGGGAATATGTTCAAAAATGTTGATATGTTGAAAAATGTTGATATGAGATATCAATTGACAGAAGTCGCAAGTTAATATCCAGATGCCCAAATGGATGGATACGGTGATTCAAAATAAAGGTGGATACCCATTAAAGTAGTAAATGTGAATACTTATCAAAATGTAAGTAAAATTTGTATTTTCTTTAACAGATGCTCGATGGCATTAATTTTTTTGTCTAGCTTAGTTGTCATAAAAGAAATGCTCGATGTGTAGATAATGTAACCGTTTAAAAGTAGATTCGAAATTACCTTCACCACCAAAATATAATTGTTTGTATGAAATGTAATTGTCGCGATTACAACTAATGAAATGTTCTTTCAATGAACCTATGTATACAGCTGTGATCAAATAATTTTGTCTACTTGCGGAAAAATATTAGTTGTCACTTTAACACGTACATTTTTTTTACAATTTTACATATTCCAAAATAGTCATACGAGTAAAGCAATATTCGTAACATATTAATAACCTTACATACTTCGGCAAATGTTGGACAGCCAAACTGGTCTAAAATCTGCAGACCAGGTCGGTTACTTACATACTAGCCGCATCATGGTTCGTGGTTCGGCCTGCACTGAAATAAGACAGGGACCATTCTCAAATAGTTCAGGTAGAACGATAGGGAAAGCTCAAACTGTGTAACAATAAATATTCTCAAATAAATTAGAAATAAGACAAACGCAGAGAGACTCTCCCTATATTTTCTAGCTGATTGTTGTACAGCACGACTCGAATTGGTTTTTACAACTTCGCTCCTAAAAGAGACACAAAAAGGGCCAGAGCGACTGTTAAATTGACGACATAAACAGATTTCCCTTATACATTCATTTCAAATTAGATTCTCTCCATAGCCTCACTCTCTCCGTAAATTTGCTCGAGTAATTGTGAAAAAGTATTTTCATTAATATGCATAGCAATGCAGTTAGTGGCGGCATCTGGTAGTTGGTAGTCAAATTAAAAAAGAACAAATAATGTAAAATTCGGAATTCAAAAAAAGAGAAACAACGGGAATTTTGTATTCAAATGCATATAAACCCGACTAACCAATAGTGGTAAATAATTGAAGGCCATACACAGTTAAATAAATCCCCACTATCTCAAATTTCCCACTATTTCTCAAATTCAGCATTTTGTTACCAGAGTTGTGAAAGAAACACATTTTCCTTAACTTAAAGAAGTATTTCAGAAAATGTTGACCTTGTATATAACCCTTATATTAACTGGCTTTGGATGGACTATATATATATACATATAGTGAAATATGGTACACAGATAGAACTCGGTTGACAATGCGTTCTATTAAATTTTTAGGTCAGAGGCGTAGGGGGCCTTGGGGAGACTGAAACCCCTTTTTTTAACATGGCATAACTTCCAATTCCTTAACCCATTTTTGGCAAAAGCGGTCGACTGGTCGACGTAAAATTTAAGAAATTCTAGTGACGAAACTAATGGACCGATTTCTAATCTGTTTTCGTGTAATGGTGGTTTGGTTCTTTGACAATGAAAAAAAAACTAATCAGTACGATATGGGAGGCTTTTGTTTGTGGCCAGGTGCAATTGAACAAATACACCTTTTTTAGACACTTTTTTAAAAATTTGGAAAAAATCAAAAAAAATTTCGTAAAGTCCTTAAATCTAATAAATATTATCAAAAAATGATCAAACTATAATTTTACCTTTAAAAATTAGTCAATTTTAAAAATACGAAATAATATTTGTAAAGAAAAGTGTATACAAAAAAACACTATTACCAATTTTTGGAAAAACTGTCAAAATTCTGTAACATTTTTTATCAAAAACTTTCTTTTACAAAGTAGTTTATTTTTGACCAAAAAAATTTTTTTAAACCCAAGGAAAAAAGTTTGAAAAGTAAGTAAATTTTTAAATATGATTTTCGCGATAGACACATAACGGATTTGAGTGCCCTGGAACTCGTTCGAAAGAAGATAAATATACCTTTAAAATTAATTGATACCAATATCAATACCATAACATGTGGCTGTGAGCCATCGTAAATAAAATAGCTGTGTATATAAATTTTTTTCCGTGACTGTATATGTATGTATAAATGTGTAGAGCCCGACCGATTAATCGGCTTCGGCATCGGCATCGGCTTCAACCGTTATGGGCCGAAAATGCACATTCGGCTTCGGTTTTTCCAAAATGTGGCCGATTTTTGGCCGAAGCTTTTCAAATTTTTTTTCTTATTTTTCTTGAGACTTGTATGTAAAATTGTGTAAGTGATGGAATTTCCAATGGGACATAAGAGGCCCACAAAACAAAAAATATGATTAAAATTTAACTTAGTAATCATCGAATATTGAGTGAATCTCGCCTCAAATTGCGTGGCACGGGGTTACAGCTGCCACAAAGTACGTCCTTGGACATTTTCTGGGTGGATTACTGAATTTTAAATATAGATTTGGAAGCTTACTACTCGCCCTGATGTCTATTCTACCTTTTAGAAATGTAGCCTAAATTGCTGCGCCAACATATATGAAAAGTAGCTCTGATGCTGAAATCCGGAACCGATTTTTGTAAAATTTTACATTTAAAGTTAAAAGCTTCACAGGTGGTACTTACCATCAACTAGCATTCTTTGCACATCACCTGAAGGATTTTGGAAGTCCTTAAAAAACAGCTACTTGATTTATTCTTTGAAGAATTCTTTACCATTTCTACTAAATTCCTATAATTTTATGCTTTACTCTAAATGTTTGAAAATGATTTTACAAAAAAATCCAATTTTCCTAACACGGGATATATGGGAAAATTCGAGGCTCGTGTTAGTTTTGAACTAGGAGTCCCAAATTTGTTTGTGAATTCTTTTGGTTACTTTTATTATTTGTTTAAATAAAATTTTCGTTCCTTAAAAAACTAAATGTGTATTTAAACACTCGAATTTGTATGAAAATACACGAAAAAACAGTTTTTAATGGTTTTTTATTTAAGTACCGGCTTCGGTTTCGGTATAGGCCTTCGGCGTCGGCCGAAGTAATAGGCTGCCAATTGACCTTCGGCATCGGCTTCCTTCTGAAAATGCTTATCGGTCGAGCTCTAAAAATGTGTCATCCTAACGGTGTGATGGTCTAATTCAAAATTTTATACCCTATTTTGGTCATTTCTAACCATTGGGAAGCTTTAAATCTAAAAAAGGTTGGTACTTAAAAAAATCTTTCGGAATCTAAATTTCCAAAAAATGTATACGTTGTGGGCCTATGGTCGGTTTTTCGACCACCTTGGAAAATCTAACAGAAAAGTTGTTTGACACTGAATTGTTTGTTTTTAGGGGTGCTGCGAAAATTTGTTTGGGTAAGTAAATTTAGTGATAATATATTAATTGTTTGCATTAGGAAATTGATACTTTCTGGTATTATACCGTTGATAATAATGAAGCTTTGTGTGATTGGGAACACATTCGCTGAATCAAGACCGACCAAACAAATTTTAAACAAGAGAAAAAGAAGAATAAATGATTTAAGCTCATCAATTGATTTTAAAAAATCGTTTGGAAAGTTGTATTTAACTCGGATCTCAATTACTAACTTTTTTTACATTTTGTGAAAAATTGTTCCTAAAAAAGTAATTAAGGCATTTGTTTAACGTTTTATTTTAGCTTCTGATATTCAATACTTAAATAAAATATTATATTTACCGAAAAAGTCAGCTCGTTTTTAAATTATACCCCTTGGCGATTCTACCCCATGGGTGGGCAGTTGCGCCGTTTTGGCAGTTTCGTTGAAAAAGTAGTGGAAAGCTTTTAGATATATGCTTTCAGACGCTAACACATTTAAGTAAATGTAAGTTTCGAACTGTAAAAGAATTTGTAAGAAACGATAATTGGTTAATTTTTTAAAAATCTTTAAAGAAAAACATGGCAAATGTGCCCCCTTCTAACCTACATGTTTATTTTGCAATCATGTGAATGATTGGCTGCAATCATGTGGATTGTTTGTGCAATCATTTCGCCAATCATAATACATATTTAAAATATGATTCGGTCAACCATGTTTATTCTCTGAGTGTAGCTGCCACCAAGTGCATCCTTGCACATTTTTTGTATGAATCATGTCGGATGAATCATGACAAGTCGGATTACAGCTGCCACCAGTTTTAGCTTAAAAGCTTAACTGGGGGAATTAACCATCAACTGCAGTGTTCATTGAAGTTGTCACAAATGACTATAAACATTTATTTTTTCAATATTATACAACCAGTGCAACGGCGGGTATGTAACAGCTAGTTATCAATAAATATTGAAAAGTCGATAAAATATGGGAAAAATATCCAAAAACTAGAGAGTGGACTATCTTCGGCTATACCGAAGCTGAAATACCCCCACACAGTATGAAGAAGTACCTCGAACATAAAAAAATGTGGTCTCAAGACCCTATTATTATAGGTGGTTTTGGAGCCCGGACCATGTCCAAAATCCATTTCTAAACATTTCCAATCAAATCCACCGAAAAAAAAAAATTGGTCTCAAGACCCCATTTTGACCCTTATATATGTGGTTTAGGAACCTCGGACCATGTCAAAAATACGTTTCTAAACATTTTCAATCGAATACAACCATAAAAAAGACTTGAAAAATGTTTACCTTTTTTTCGGTGTATGGGAGCCACGCCCAGTTTTCATCCGATTTGGCTGATTCTCGAACCTGATCTCAGTTTTCAAGAGAAAAACATGTACCCAAAGTTTCAAGTCGATATCTCCAAAACTGCGACCGCTATCGTGCGGACGGACAGACGGACAGACAGACGGACATCGTTAAATTGACTCCGGCGGTGATGCTGATCAAGAATATATATACTTTTCCATACCGGACACTCCTCCTTATGGGCGTTACAAACGTTGTGACAAAGTGAGTATACCCTGCCACAGTGAGTGTGGGGCTATAATAATCGATCAAAAATAGAAAATTTATCGTAAAATATATTTAATAAATATATATACATTTTTTACAATATATTAAAAATGTATCGATGAAATATTGGCGAGTTTCAGTCAGGTGACCGTTGAAAATTTTCAAAAAGTGTTCAAAACTAGTAAGAGAATTATCTTCGGTCTTACCGAAGCTAAAATACCCTGCACATCCGACTACGATATATTCTGCGACCATGTGTTAGTAATTTTATCGAAAATAGGTAATCGGTATTTTGTCGATAGTTTTTCGATATTTTATGGATATGTTATTCATAATTTTTCGATATTTTATTCATAATTTTTCGATGGTTTATCGGTTGTTTGTCGATAATTTCCATTTCCATATCATTCCCGATTCATTTCACAATTTTGTTTCAATTCCAATCTTATTTCCAGTTTTATTCCCATTAGTTTCTGACACCATTTTCCATTAAATACAAGAAACGGTGTCCAAATCGGTTAAGTATTTCTCAAGAGAAAAGGAAAATAGAAAGTACAAATTAGGCGGCTATTTTGTATGGGAGGTATGAGGATTTGTCTATATTTTATCGAACATTTTTCGATATTTTATCGATTTTTAATCGATAATGTTTTGGTAATTATTGATATTATATCTATAAGTTTTCAATATTTATCGATAATTTCAATTCCCTGATACATTTAAAAATGTTGTTCCATTTCTACCAGTTCTACCCAATGCAAAAAACCGAGTCCAAATCGGTTCAGTATTTCTCAAGATAAACGAAAATAAAACAAATTTAGCTGCCAAAAAATTTCGAAAACAAATAACAAAAGTGGTTAAAGGTATTTATTTCAACAAAAACTAACAATTGACTGAGAATAAAACAAAAAAACATACATCAAAATCCGTATAATAAAAAAATTGTATTGTTCTGACGTATCTGACGATTTGAAATTATCAACCGGTTGGTAGCTTATCGATTCGATAAACGTACTAAACGCAATAAAGTTTTACTGGTCTATTGTAGCGTAGTATCAGTAGTCACCACGGTATCACTAGTGGCTTTTGTCTCAATTTGATGCAATTTGGTATTCTGAACGATTTCAAAAAGCTCTTTTAGCATATATTGTTATAAATGTTGTGATCTGTCACAAAATAATAAATGTTCCGAAAAAAGTTAAAATTAGTATGGAAATGAATTTTATTTTCTTATTTTTCGATTACTTTTACGATTTTCACAATAGTTCTCTTGATGTAGCTTCTTTGTAAGAATCCAAAAATACCAAAAACTACATTAGCATCAAAATACAAATTGCATGATTGTGTTAAGGTATATTTAATTACACAAAACATTAAAAAATTGATTTCAGTTCGTTTTAAAAAGATTTATTGAAATTAGAAATCGTGCTTTTGGCACAGGTATTTTGAAAACGGTGTTAGGTCGATTCAGTCCAAACAAACAACAAATAAATGTTAAATATGTTCAATAACAATTAACAATTATAATTTTCTTGTTGTTTATTTGGACTGAATCGACCTTTCGCCTCGATTCACAGTTTAACATCATATAATTTGTCCAGTCGATCTTCTGCAATGCTCAGCCAAATGTGCCTGCTGGCACTTTAGCTCAAACTTGCAAGGTCTAAGGATGAAAAGAAAACAATAAAATTAATAAACAATGATGAAAAATAATAAATACTTCCTTTCTGCTTTTTGCGCCGTCTTCGAATAGTTTAATATATTCTTGGACGTTTTGGGTACATACCAAATACTTGTTTCGAGAAGTATTCGGTAATCAGAAGTTTTTACTAATTTTGTGAGGTGTATCAGGTGGCATCGGTGCAATTTTTTTAAATGGTTTGTTTGGGGAACAAGTATGTTTCGTAGATATTATAGAAATATTTCAATGCATCGCAGCTGATCATGTTTACACCTCAATGTGCTGAATTTCTTTGATGGCAAATTCAGAATCAGTCATAAAAATCCGATCACAAGAAAAGTCACAAAAAGCTAAATCACAATAAACTGTGACTCAATGTCAGAATAGACCTGTTAGTGTGCAGGGTACAAAAAACAGAAAATCATGTAGCTGAAACAAGTGAGTAAGTTTCAGTAGGGCAATCCGACTTCTATATACCCTACACCTACTGGGCCATATTGGATCCGCCATCTTGAATTTGGAAAATGCGACATCAAATTCGAAATCTGCGATCCCGAAAACCGCACTATACAAAATTTCATACTGTTTTGATGAAATCTGAAAATTTCGGCCGCCATATTGGTTCCGCCATCTTGAATTTTTAAATTCCGACATCAAATTCGAAATCAGCGACCCCGAAAACCCCACTATACAAAATTTCATACTGTTTTGATAAAATCTTAAAATTACGGTCAAAACACGATTTTCACTTATATGGGAGGTAGGCGTAGTAGTCGACCGATTCCGCCCATTTTCAATACCAACTCCTTCTAGGGCCTAAAAAGGATAAATCCAAAATCTGCAATCGTGTTTACAAGAAAAGAGGACGGACAGACGGATAGGGCTAATTCGATTCAGGAAGTGACGGTGATCAAGAATATATGTAGTTTTCCTGTTAGACGCATACAAATGTGGAATGTTTGCCAACACGATCAGTTCCAAAGAACACGTCCATCTGGCAAGGCTATTTTTGGTTGCATGGCCACGTTCCACGTTCCACAGGCGATGCAAAACGGGACTTAACCATGCAAGACATTTTGGACGTTTTTCATATGGTAGTTCAATACTTTTTTAAAAGCTCCCTCTGGCTTTCAGTTTACATCGATCAGTGTATATCGAATACCACAACCCAAATCATTTGTATCAATTGCATGTTTGCTCTCTATGAAAAACACTTTGTACTACAACAATTTATCTTGTCACCCTTGTTCGCTTATTCTCTTTTAATCAAAAGATAGCAAACTATTCGGTAGTTTGTGTAGTTTAGTCAAAGGGGGACCACTCATAACAGTGTGACCAGGGAATATTTATATTCAACTTTTTTATTCTACTTTCAAAATTAAATATTCCATTTTTATTCCACTTTGTACAATATAAATACATTTTTTTTGCAAATGTATTTTTTTGATGACAGTTGAGAAAAACGATGCTTTAAGCAGGATGGGTGAAATTTCAAAAAAATCCCTATTATTTATAACCCTTTTAATATAAGGGTGTTTTGGGTGGAGTGTATATATATATATATATATATATATATATATATATATATATATAAAAATGCAGAACAAAGTGGAATATTTTTTTTCGATTTTACGTCTGGACTAATTGGGCCTTTGCAGTCGCAGCCGATTCTGTATTCACATAATCGGCGCTGTTGAATCAACCGTTTGCTGGGGAAAAAAACTTTGTATGTAGCTTTTGTAGAGGATTTATTGATACACAAATCTGCATCGTATTTGAAACGCTGCAAATAACTTTTTCAAAAAAATTAAGTTGAAAAAAAAATTTTTTGCTACAAGTTTTTCATTTTGAGCCTTTAAAATCTATTCTCCGTGAATTATTGCTATTAATGATGCTAGTAGTGATAAAAAAATCAAAATTTAAAAAAAAAGTTATTTGAAAGTAGGTTTTTGGAATGGCAACAAATTTGCTTAAAGGTCAAAAAATTTTCAAATAAAAAATTTATTGCATACTAGCAGGGCCCGGTCCGCTTTGCTGGCCCTAAAAAGGTTATTTTTGACTTTATGGTCATAATAAATTAATGAAAACAATTGTCAAATATTTTTATTGGGAGCCCAAGTGTAGCACTTTGAAATATTGAATTGTATGGGAAATGCTACTCCCCGCTGTCCAATTCCAATATGTTGCATTGAAGGCATAGAACCATTTCCCGTTGAAGAATATTCAACGGCAGCCCAAGAATGGCACTATGAAGTATTGAATTGTATGGGCGGTGCCACGCCCCTTTGTCCAACTACGCCGATATGTTGCATTTAGCTTAGAGTTGAAACCATGAAACCATTTGCTAAATTTCGTTGGAAAACATTGTGTGGGAGCGCTATTACAGCATTTTCAAATATTGACTTGTATGGGCGGTGCCACTCCCCATCGTCTAATCCCGGCCATTTGTAGCCCAGATTATGGCTGGGGTCTTATAGTATGTTCATGGCAAATTTCATTTTCTTGTGATCAAAAACGTCTGAGATATAGCAGTTTTTACTAACTTGTGGGCGGTAAAAGTGGGCGTGTCAAAACCTATCCTATGTCACGACTCACGACCCCTAGAACACATATATAAAATTTGGTGAGAATCGGAGCTGTAGTTTTCGCGTCTACTGGTGACAAACATACACGTCTCTTTTATATATATAGATGTGCTTAAATTATTATGTAGTACCTACATTTAAAATTTAATTTTTTTTCACAAAAAACTTTTTTTCCTAGAAAATACATAAAATATACTTACATTCACTTATATATTAATGTTAATCAAAGTAAGTTTGCATTTATTTACATCAATTTCGTTCGTTACAGTTCAAAAACTCTTTTGTTTTTAACATACAATTTTTTACATAAAATACATGTAATGTAGTGCATATAATAGTTATATGAATAACTTGAATTTTTAAAAATGCAAACATGTAGTATGACTATTTCTTTACATTATTGCATCAACATTTTTTTTGAAATATTTTTTTTAAACAAGTAAATTTAAATTTTTTTACAATTATCTTTTTGTTAAAAAAATTTCTCGCGCCGATATACAGAAACTATCTTATACCCACAGCTTCGCTCGCAATAATTTTGTAATTTCATGTTAACGTAGAAGTGTTATATGTATTATTTAAGCAACTGAAATAAAAATAGATTTTGCAAGTCATCCCTCTGCCCATTCACCTCCCAGCACCAAATCCAAAATTTCACAGAAATCCCTTGAATAGGAGCCGAGTTACAGAGCTTTAAAAATTTTAGGGCGTGGCAGTGGGTGGATCTTAAATTTCAATAGTCATGCCTCTGCACCTCCCAGCACCAAATCCAAAATTTCACCGAAATCCCTTGAATAGGACCCGAGTTACAGAGCATTACAAATACAAAACATGCTACCCATTCATCACCCAAAATCACATATAAAATCGGTTAAACACAGCATAAATTATAGGATTTTAGTATAATATTTGCCACGCCCACCTCGATGAGATCAATAAAATTACCTACATTTTGGTATGTGTTTCATTAAAATCGGTAAAGTATTTCTTGAGTTATAAGGGAACAAACATACATACATATATACTCACGAAGAGTTTTATATAAGTAATAGATGTAGAAATAAACCAGAGAAAAAAATAGCATTAATTTTTTTTTTGGAAATTGTACCGAGGCAGGTCCACGTAGTCTTAAAGTATGATGTTGCCATATGGTAACAAATTCGCGAAAGGGTTAATAAGAAATATACTTTTTTTCCGTTCAAGAAATTATTTCAAAATACATAATGTCGTTTTTATTATTTAATTGTCTTTCCAAATTGGGTAAAAATTTTCTTCTAGCTGTAATAACTTCGCCGTTATAAGGTAAAAAGTGCTGACACCTCCGATTGCCATTTTTGACATTGTATAGTTTGTCGCTCAAAGTAAAAGGAATACTGAGTATATTTAAAGTTTGTGCAAAAGTAATAAATAACTGCAAATACAAATTGAAAAACAACCAAGAACATAAAAAGTATTGATTTTACCAAAGTCATTTCTAAAATTATATGACATCAAAAAGAAAACAGTTATTCGAAGAAAATGTGAACAAAAAAAAATACTCACAAGGAATTTTAAATAAATTACTTAAATAACATACAAAATACATAATTCTTATACGTATGTATAAGAATAATATTAAAAAATTCATAATTTTGAACACAAGTTATATATAAAAAGTCTGCGTACAAAACTGTTTCATGTACAATGGCTGTCAGTCACAATTTATATCTTTTACTTATATAAAATTCTTTGTTTGTAGGTTTGTGGGTTTGTTTGTATGTTTGTTCCCTTATAACTCAAGAAATACTTGACCGATTTTAATGAAACACATGTCAAAATGTAGGTAATTTTATTGACCTCATCATAGGCTATATGCCATTTCATTATCTTTGGGCGTTCGAGGTGGGCGTGGCAAATATTATTCTAAAATGCTATAATTCATGCGGTGTTTTACCGATTTTTCTGAAATTTTATATGTGGTTTTGGGTAATGAATTGGTAATATGTTGATTCTGAAAATTTGCAGTCCGCCCGCTTCCACGCCTTAAAATTTGTAAAGCTATTCAAGGGATTTCGCTGAAATTTTTAATTTGGTGCTGGGAGGTGAATGGGCAGAGGGTTGACTATTGAAATTTAAGATCCGCCCACTGCCACGCCCTCAAATTTTTAAAGCTCTGTAACTCTGGTCCATTCAAGGTATTTCGGTGAAATTTTGGATTTGGTGCTGGGAGGTGAATGGGCAGAGGGTTGACTATTGAAATTTAAAATCCGCCCACCGCCATGCCCTAAAATTTTTAAAGCTCTGTAACTGGGGTCCTATTCAAGGGATTTCGGTGAAATTTTGGATTGGGTGCTGGGAGGTGAATGGGCTGAGGGTTGACTATGGAAATTTAATATCCGCCCACTGCCATGCCCTAAAATTTTTAAAGCTCTGTAACTCGGGTCCTATTCAAGGGATTTCGGTGAAATTTTAAATTTGGTGCTGGGAGGTGAATGGGCAGAGGGTTGACTATTGAAATTTAAGATCCGCCCACTGCCACGCCCTCAAATTTTTAAAGCTCTGTAACTCTGGTCCATTCAAGGGATTTCGGTGAAATTTTGGATTTGGTGCTGGGAGGTGAATGGGCTTGACTATTGAAATTTAAGATCAGCCCACTGCCATGCCCTAAAATTTTTAATGCTCTGTAACTCGGGTCCTATTCAATGGATTTCGCTGAAATTTTGGTGCTGGGAGGTGAAAGGGCTGAGGGTTGACTATGGAAATTTAAGATCCGCCCACTGCCACGCCCTAAAATTTTTAAAGCTCCGTAACTCGGGTCATATTCAAGGGATTTGGCTGAAATTTTGGATTTGGTGCTGGTAGGTGAATGTATTAATTATGGGTTTTAGCTCATTTTTCAAAAAATTAATTTTGGAAAAGGTAGTACAACAACTAAGCAAAAACTCAGTCAGCACTCTTTATGCATTTTATTTTACCCAAGCGACGCAATAAGTAAGTATTGGTATGACGCACAAGAGAATTGCTTCTCCTTTGCATCACACGCCAACTCACTGAAGCAGCGAATGGTAAAATGCAGCAAACTGAATTTTTATTATTATTGATATTAATATCATTAAAAAGGTCTAATCAATACTAGAATGAGTACCTGGACTCCCTAGCCCTTTATGTACACAGAAAATAAAAGGTCGGTAAAATTAACCGAAAAAAGTGGTTAACGTACAGCATTTCAAAATGTATGAAAATTGTAAATTTTTTTTACCGAGCTCGTCGGTAGATTTACCCGACAAAAAATGGTAAAGAAAATAGTTGAAATAACCGAAAAAAATTGTTGTTGTACAGAAATTTTAGGTTCTTTTACAGCAATTGTTGGTTAAATTTGAATTTTCACCAACTTGTGCAATTTGCCATTCGCGCATCTTCAGGTTGAATCATTGGGATCTTTGAAGAAGAATTTCCAATCGTGTTATGATTGTTGTGCCTTATAGAGGCAGCTTGAGTACTACTTTTGGAAAATAAGTGCTTGTGTCAGTTATGCGCTCAAGCTAATATCTATTTTTTTAAACATGCAATCTTGCATTTTCGAAATATATTTTTGTGTTTAATATGTTTTTTTTTTGTTGTTGGGGTTTGTTTTCAAATGAAGAAAAAAATTAATACTTCGAAAAAAGTTTTCTTATTAAAAAAATATGTATCGAAACAAATTTTTGTTGTATGTTTACAATTAAAAATTGTAGGCCAACAAATTTAAATGGTTTTCTTACTAAAAAAATATGTATCGAAACAAATTTTTGCTGTATGTTTACAATTAAAAATTGTAAACCAACAAATCATTAAAGTAAATCAACCACTTCTCATCGGTTATATTAACCGACGAAGAAGGGTTGGAGCGTTTTTAACCGTCTTTTTCGGTTAAATCTACCAATTTTTTTTTGTGTGTAGTAGGACTTTTCACAAAATTTCGGTCCTAAAAAGCTCCAATAGCATTTTACATGGGAATGCTTTTCAATTAATATTTGTGAAAAAAAAACATATCTGACATGTATTTTATAGTGGCGAAAATAAGTGAAAAATTTATTTATTTTTAAAATTATTGTCTGAAATTTAAATTTCATCAGTTTTCGCATTGCTTTGAGCTACAAACTACACCAACCGGATGTGACCCCACTCTTTTTTTTATAACCAGAGAATGTCAATTATAGAGAATGTGCATAAAGGAATTTCTGTTAACCTTTGGTTGGAATTTTTGGCCAGATTTTGGGGAACTTCCAGCCGAACATCGATCCAGTATTTTTTAAGTTCGATTGGATTTTGATGTTAGGTTCAAACAAAAAAGCAAAGAATGAAATCAAAAAAAGTTATGATTATGCGTTTTAGGTTTTTTAAAACAATTTACATTTGTAGTATTTCAATTATTTCACAATTGTGTTACATTTGTATTTAAACAGTCGAGCCCGCTTAAGTGAAACCCGTTTAAGTGAAAAACCCGCTTAAGTAAATTGAATCCCCATGATTTTTTTTCCCATATTCATACAAATTATTTCGCTTTACTGAAACCCGTAAAACCCGGTTAACTGAATCAAAATTGCATTCCCAAATCAATTTAACTCCGCATAAATGAAACACACCTTAAACATTTTATTTTAATTGCCATTTTTATGAACTATCCCTTTTATGAGAAAACAATTTGGGTAAAAACTGATCATTTCGGATTAAACCGTACTTCGTTTTAGTGAAATATTTTTCTGTTATCCAAAATTCACTTAAGTAAAATATTTTTGAGTTATCCGAAATCGCTTAAGTGAAAAACCCGCATAACTGAAACATAATGTCGACAAATTCGGTTAAGCGGGTTCGGCTGTATATATTTTATTTAATGTTAAATCAATGTATGCCTCATAATTGCATGGAGGGATTGCTGAAATGTTTTATTCGTTTGTATGCTCAATTTCCCAAAAATTTATTTTTGAAAAAAAAACTTTAAAAAAATAAAATAAAAAAAAGTTGTATGCTTTTTTGAATTTTCTCCAATGCCATTTAATGATTTCCTACAAAGAAAATACCTTTTTCATATCGGTGAAGTAAAACTCACTAGGTCCATGTGTCGGCTTAAAATTAAAATGTACCAAGTAAGATTTCTTTAAGCACTTAGTGCATTTCAATTTTAAATATACACATGTTCGGTTTCGGCCGAAATAAAAAAAAACGGTTTCAATCGGTCTCTATTATAAATTAAATTTTTTTTTTGTTTGTCAAATATTTTTGGTGTTTTTTTTTCGATTAGCTAACCTGTTTTGGTAGATAAAAATAATTTAAAATTTGTTTACTATTAGATTAACTTTAAAAAAAGAGTAAAAAAACAAGTTTTTTAAACTATAACCCTTTAACCGACTAAAAAGCAGAAAACAAATTCCTTTTACATTAATTTAGCCAATTTCGATTTAAAATTAACGGTTTTTGGCTGGTTTGTTTCTAATGTCAGATTTTGAAGTTGCCAAAAAACCCTTAATTTTAAATCGAAATTGGGGAAATTAATTTAAAGGGAATTTATTTTCTGCTGTTTAGTCGGTTAAAGGGTTATATTTTAAAAAACCGACATATATATATAGTCAAGCTAAAGCAAGTTAATATAAGGGTTATAAAAATAGCAGTTGTGGTTTGATTTTTTTTCATATAAAATAAAAAATAGTTTAATTACCACGTTTTTTTGTCAGATCAACGTATCTTTTTTTCTGTGTAGGGACATTGAAGTGTTGGTACTTTTTCGACAGGTTCAGTACTACTTTCTTTTGCCTTTTTGTACAAAATGGAGCAACCCAAATATCCTGATAAAACGATCCGTTCAAGAGTTGATAGAGAAATTCGGACCAAAAGACACCATACATTTGCAAAGTACATTGGGTGGTGTGAATAAAGGAATACTACACAGAAAAACTTTTGGTTGGTAAATCTAACCAAAAAAAAATTGGTAATTTACCAACCCATACAAAAGTTCGGAGAACACGAAATCGGAAACAATTTCCATCGGTTAATCTAAACAATAAAAAATTGTTTTTTTACTTTTACGTGAAAGCATGATGTATGCATAGAAAATGTTCTATTTTAAGATTAACAGACTGTGCAGATATACTACATTTTGAAAAGTTAACTTTGTTAAAAGTTAAATCAAATAGTTAAATTTTCTATAAAAAACAAAAAAAAAATTTTTTAAAAAAAACAAATAACAAAACATTTTAACTATATTTAATTGAATGCCTGCACTCACAGACCCTTTTTCCTATCAGTTTCAGCCCATAAAAAAATAAAAAATAGCCCACGAAAAAAGCGTTCGAAAAAAATAAAAAGTTGTAAACCTCACTACCCCAACATGACTATATGTATAGGGTGTTTTTTTTAGCTATACAACTTTAAAGTTCAATAAAATGGCTAAAAATGTTGCTCAGTGAAAAATCGCTTAATAAAAAGGCTAAAAATGTATATTTTTTAAAGATTTTTTTTAAATTATATAGTATTTTTAACGACAATTTTGTTGTTAAAAAGGTTTCGGATATATGACCAACGCGTCTAGGTGTTTATTGTCCGTCCGAAATTTAAATTTTTAGCTGTTTATCAACCTTTTTCGACTATTTACGGACTAATTCGGCAATTACACGCGGTATACCGGCCTCCAGTTGCACATTCGTTATTGGCTTATCCATATACACAAATGGCGTGAACGAAATTGGCAATCGACTGTGTCCCGATGCGACAAAATTCTTTTGCTTAATATGGTCTTCAACAGTTCATATCGTTTTAATCGATGTTTGCAAATTGTTCTGTCAGTACGGACAATATAACGCGTTAGTCATATGCCCAAAATCTTTTTAACTATCGAATTGTCATTAAAAATTTGTACATTTAAAAAAAAAATGTTTTAATATACATTTTTAGCCATTTTATTGAATATAAAAGTTGTATAGCTCAAAACCACCCTATAGACTATATTTGGTTCGCGCGATTTGTTTGTAAAATGTTTTGACTTCAGACAGATGCGTAAACAGTTTATTATTTTTATGAAACTTTTTGTTGGATGATTCTTCGTCGGTCGGTTTTATGCTTTATGAAAAATCGGCAAAAGTAAAATTTAAAAATCAACCAGTGGAAACGATAGTTCGTCCACAATGTGGGTCATTTTTCATTTCTGAATTTAACCATTTTTTTTATGAGCGATTTTTTATTTTTTAATGTGGGCGATTTTTTGTGCGCCATGGGCCATTTTTATTTTTGACTTTTGGGCGACTTTTCATTTTTTCGCTGACTTTATCCGTGGGAGATTTTTAATTTTTTTGTGGGCGATTTTTCGTTGGGCCATTTTTCATAAATGATTTATGAAAAATTGCCCAAAAATCAAAATTTTGAGCGATTTTCAGTTTTTTATTTTGGCCGATGTTGCGTGGGCGATATTTTACTGAGCCGTTTCAGCCTTCTATATGCAAATTTGCTTTAAAATAAATTATACAAATTTTTATCAAAAGCGAAATTTCGTGTATGAAATAATCTATTTATATTCATACAAATTTTATTAGAACATTAAATAATAATAATGAAATTAATTAAGTTTGGTTAAGAACAAATATCACAGGCCATTCTAAACACAATTGGAGTATACGCTTTTCGCCATTTGGAGAAATTTGAGAAATGGAAAATACGATGTAAACATCCTGACGATGTAAACCTCATTGCGTTTAGAATGGTCATTCATACATAAAAATATAATATAGAACACTTCGAAATATATCCAGTGTATTTAATTTGTTTTGTGAAATAATTTTTAAATTGAATTTCAGTTCAAAAATAGTATAAATTCTTAATTTTTATTTTTTTTTACATTCAAAAATAAAAAAAAATTTTGTTTTTAAGTTAACTAATGCCAGTTAATCGTAGAAATTTAACTTAACTAAATGAAAAAGTTAATGGTTTTCGAAATCAACTGAAACGTTAAAAGTTAACCAAAATTCTAACTTCGTTAATTAACTATTATCTAATTAACTAGTTAATGTGCAGCTTTGCAAATTGCAAAGCTGGTGCCACTAGTACATGTACGCGAAAGCATGATGTGTTATATTTTTATATTTAACGGTTTTCAGATTTAACAGACTGTACTATGTAAATTTAGACGCTTGTTCAATAATGTTAGAGCTAGATCAAACTACTAAGGGATTAGAGCGCACTGCAACTCCAGCGTTCGAATTCCGGGATAAGTAAGCTGTGAAGTTTTAATTAAATAAAAAGATATTACAAATTGTTTTAAACAGAAAATAAATTTCCTTTAAATTAATTTCAGCAATTTCGATTTAAAATTAAGGTTTCATCATTGTAGCTTGAAGGAATTGGAAGTTATGCCATGTTTAAAAAAAATGGGTTTGAATCCCACGGCCCCCACGGCCCCCTACGCCTCTGATGGACTCCAAAATTTAATTGTCACCGGAGTTCTATCAGTGTTCCAAATTTCAGCTCTCTAGCTCAAGTTGAGGGTGTATGAAAAAGCTCGCCGCAGATTTGAGGATATATATATATATAGTCCACCCAAAGCAAGTTAATATATAGGTTACAAAAACAAAAAAAAAAATTTTTTGCATTTTATTGATTATTAAATTAACAATTTCACAATTTGATCCAAATAGAAATACTGTTGAATCAAGAGCTGAAAAACTTGAAAAAACAACAACTTTTATGTTTTTGATACAATAAAGTTGAGTTGTTGGTCATGAAATGACAGCAGAAGTATAAGTATAAATTTGTTGGCACTACGGCTTTTTTTTCTGTGTGTACATTAGACCGTATCACCTTATAGGGGGAAAAAAAAAAGTTAACCGCACACCATCTAATTTGAAGCAAATTTGGAAAAAGACTCCGAAAAAAATTTTCTTTTTTTTTGGCCGATAGAAGAGCGCATCGACATATTTCTTCATATTGTCACCATTTATGATCCGATTTTAAAGAATAATATATCAACATTTTTGTCTCGAGGAGACCTATAATTAAAAATTATTTCGATTTTATAATATTTTTAAATAAATTGAAAAAAATTATAACTTTGATACTATGTTGCTAAACAAATTATTTTCAAGTAGAAACAAGTATATATTATGTAAAAATGTGCCAAATCAGTCCGATAAAATCTTTCAACGACTTTTGGTAGTACTTGAGCTGAGCCCGCCTAAAGGCGGACCTGCGCAGCCAGGGCAAAACATTTTTAGCATACAAAAATACAATTTCATATGAATTCTTTAGAATTTTTGTGAATTATAAAAAATGTGTCGATTTTTTTTTAATTTTAGAAATGGCACAGCGTAAGCAACTATATAATTTGTCTAATATGACAGACAGAGAAATTGCCTTACTGATGGAATCAATTCCAACCGATGATGACAGTACCGATGAGGACAATGAAACCGTTGGGGGATTTGAGAGTGAAGATGACTTGCTGATCAGGCGTGTTTTTGTCCCGAGGACCAGTTGATTGATCAGTGTTTGAATTCGGAGGAATTGAATGCAACTGCTAACCTGATTATCACTGAATTTTTGAAAACAGTCGATTCTTTGCCAGTTAATGTAGACACAAATTCTCCCTCAACCTCTGCGGCTTGTTCTCATTCTTTCACTCATTGTCAAAAACGTCGTAGAGAAAACGAATTGCATGAAGAAGATGGTGGGCCAAGTACTTCGACTTCAGGTACATTCGATGGAATCGTGAATAATATTAAAAACGATTCATATGAATTTCGATCGACGATTTGGAAGAAGAGAAATCTTCAACTGCACGTGAATGAGGTCATATTTCGTGGTCAGAAAAAAGTGCCAATCGAGTTGAAGGAGTTGAAAACACCTTACGATTGTTATCATTATTTTGTGACCGATGAATTTCTTAAATTTCTATCGGACCAAATGAGTTTGTATGCTCATCAAGGAAACATTGAAACTAGATTCAATACAGGTGTAACGGAAATGCGCAAGTTCATTGGAATATTGATTTTCATGTCGGTGTACCGATATCCAAACGTTCGTTCTTATTGGTCAATATATTCGTTTGAACCTATTAGACAAACAATGACTTGCAAACGATTCGAGGTACTCAGGAGTGCTCTGCATTTCAACGACAACTCTTTAGGTATTGGAAAGGATTTTCCCGGTTATGATCGGCTATATAAAGTGCGACCACTCATAAAGCACTTCAATGAACGCTTCGGCTCTATATTTTGTACCATCGTTTGCATACTGAAGATACTAAGAATGCGCTTCCTGATTTCCGGACTCATGTAGCTGAGGTCCTTTGTTTGACCAACACAAGTGCAGCGGATAAACGTAAAGTGGGTCGACCCACTAATACAGCATCGCCTCAACCAAAATAGAAAAAGTCGTACTTTCCACCCGATGATTTTCGTTTTGATCAAATGGGTCACTGGTGTCAATTTCTTGACAGATCTGGCAAGAAGCAATGCAAAATGCCGAATTGCACTTCAGAAACACAAGCTTTCTGTATAAAATGTCAGCTAAACTTCTGTAATTCTACTAACAAAAAGTGTTTTTATGCCTTTCATACAAAAAATAATTAGATAATAAGTTCTTGCTCTCAATAAAAAGTTTTCTTTTGAAAAAAATGTTTTTTTTTGTGAAATCAAAACTTACTGGCGCTTTGAAATTTTTGCGCTAGATGCGCAGCTCCGCTTTGAGGCGGACTAGTTAAACTTACCTGTCAAAGGTGTAGGACACAAAAAAATGAAATTCTGACATTAGATTCGTGTTTCTCATACCGAAATTATCCTTATTGGAATTTATCAGCTTAAATAAAAATTGGCGCATTAGAGGGTTAAAGAAATTTAAGTAAAATCGAATGAAGTGTTTTAAGGCGATGCCCAGCAGATCAAATCTCGACATGATTCAAGTTGACTGGATATTCAAAGATCAGCTGGAAGAATTACAATATTCAAATGAAATAATCGAACTATTAGGATATCAAATAACTTTATTTGATTGGTTTCTTTGCTAAACCTAATAATTTGCACAGCTTATCCATGCCATTCTCAAAACACCGAGCGCTTTGTTCATGTAGTACATGAATCTGCCATGGCGGTCACCGATGAACAACGCATGGGACACATTTTAGCTAAACTCGAGAGCCAGTACAAATACAGTCAACTTGAATCACGTCGAGATTTGATCGATTAAAAGTAGATTAATAAATTAATTAAAGTGGAGATCCTTCGAAGTGCTGAGCATCGCCTTAAAACACTTGATTCGATTTTACTTAAATTTCTTTAATTTATGTTGTAGAAGCTGAGAAGTTGAAAAACCAAACATTCCAATGTATACATTAGGGTACATTAGGGTGGTACTAACTGAGATCTGGTAGGTAAGTACTAGAAGGGTGTACTTAAGGGCAATGCATTGTTGTAGGTATATTATACTTTAAAATCGGATAATAAATGGTGACGATATGATGAAATATGTCAATGCGCTGCCCCTACGTTCGGTATAAATATTAATTATATATTTTTTAAATAGTTCTAATGGAATAATCGGTATACTTCCTTTGCAAGAGTTTAATGATTTTTCGAGAGCTTTAATTTTCTGCAATTGGAATGGTACATTAGGGTGGTACTAACTGAGATCTGGTGGGTAAGTACTAGAAGGGTGTTCTTAAGAGCAAGGACTTCTGAGACATTATTATAGGTCTCCTTGAGATAAAAATTTTGATATATTATTCTTTAAAATCGGATCATAAATGGTGACAATATGACAATACCTCTACGATAGGCCAAAAAAAAAAGAAATTTTTTTTCGGAATCTCCTTTCAAATATGCTTCAAATTAGATGGTGTGCGGACAACTTTATTTTTTCGAGACGGTCTAGTGTACATATTAATTTCGTTTCAACATGCTTTCATCTCCCATTGAAGTTTATTTTATGAAATCGAAATAACTTTGAAATAGGTACGATTGTACTTGATTTCATTATGCATTTTTTTCTGAGTGTAAGTATGTACGTATGTACGCATATTGTTAGCCGAGAACTGGAGTGTGAGTGTATTTACCAAGCAAATGGAACATAGAAGAAATAAGCTTAGTATATGCAGGTACAAAAAGAATAACAAAAAATACAAAAATACAGCGCAAAATAGTGCGAAAAAATGCGAAGACAAAAATAACGCCGCAAGATTATGATATGTATTCGGCGAAAAATGAAAAAGATGAAACGGTAGCAGAGCCGTTTGAAAGTAAGGGCTGCGAAATAAGAAGAAGAAGAACTGGGCGGAGCTTGTAGAAAGGGGGTTAAGTACGGCGCGAACTACAGCGCGAAGTACGCTAGAACAAAAATTATGTGCGGTGGTGGTACCACATCTCACTATGGGACGGAACTCAATTTTTATACCCTACACCTCATGAGGTATGGGTATATTCACTTTGGTCTGATGTTTGTAACACGAAGAAGGAAACGTGTCCGGTAAGGAAAAGTATATATATTCTTGATCAGCGTCACCTCCTGAGTTGATTTAGCCCTATCCGTCTGTCCGTATGTCCGTCTGTCCTCTTTTCTTGTAAACACGATTGCAGGAGCTAGAAGAAAGCTAGGGATCCCAAATTTTGGATTTATCCTTTTTAGGCCCTAGAAGGAGTTGGTATTGCAAATGGGCAAAATCGGTCGACTACCTCAAATATAAGTGCAAATCGTGTTTTTACCGAAATTTTAAGATTTCATCAAAACAGTATGAAATTTTGTATAGTGGGGTTTTCGGGGTCGCTGATTTCGAATTTGATGTCGGAATTTGAAAATTCAAGATGGCGGAACCAATATGGCGGCCGAAATTTTAAGATTTCAACAAAACAGTATGAAATTTTGTATAGTGGGTTTTTTGGGGTCACTGATTTCGAATTTGATTTCGCATTTTGGAAATTCAAGATGGCGGATACAATATGGCCCAGTAGGTGTAGGGTATATATAAGTCGGCTTGCCCGACTGAAACTTACTCACTTGTTTTTATTAAATTTTGCTTCGTTTTTTCATTGCGAAAGAAAATTTTGAAAAATATGCAATAACAAGTGAAACTACTTTAGGAACGGGTGTTGTGGTTCTATTTTACAATGTGTATTGAATAATGTCCGACACTTGGCCAAAACCGAAGCCGAGGCTATATATGAAGATAAAATGAAAAAATATTAAGCATTCTTATAAAACATTTATTGAAAATGGTTTATTGTATATCGTAACGAACACTTAGTAAGTGAAGATGTAAAACATTTATTTATTAAGTAAATTAATATTTAAACTTATCAATAACCCTTCAAAATTTTCCGAATTCAGGATACAAAAGTCACAAAATAGCAAAATTGACAAAATTCAATAATTTATTTAAAAAAGTTTTGTCATTGTTTAGAGCTAACATTTATCTTCAAAACAAGCTATTTCTCATATATGAACGGTTTATTTTAGTGCCATTTGCAAAAGTCCATTTAACTTTACATACCTCAAAAAGTAGGCCTATTGCTTAAAGGATTTTGGATGCTGAACTAGATGGTGTCCAAAGAAGGTGCATAGGTTTGAAAAAATTCCATGGTTGCGAATTTCTGCGAAACTCTCCTTAAATCTTTAGTTGACAAAATGGAATGAGCCCCTATCTATATACGATTTATTTATTTAGTGAAATCGGGATATATATATAATAATTTAGGAACATCTGAGTTAATTTTGCTTCTCAGAGTTCAGTTTGAAACAATTTTTAAATAAATTTTCATCACACCAAAACTAGAATACCCTCAAATATACATTTATTATACTTTAAATTCAATTGCCATATATAAAAACAAAAATATTTACGTTTTCATAAACATTTCAGTGGGTTAATTGAACATTCAGCATACTAACTGATCAAATCTATTTTTGGGAAATTTCAAACGGTTCTATCGCCTTCTTTCGGAAATGCAGCGATCGTGTGAGGAGAATGAAGTACAGTGTATGTAAGAACTTCATAGAACAGATCCGCTCGTTTTTTACCTACAGTTTGAGAAAAATAAGTTAGAGAGAGAGCTATGTAGCTATGAGAAGCGTTGGCATGGTATGATTTCTTGCTGGGATATGTCCCACCAACACCCTCTACCATTTCACACACACACTCATGCATAACCACATTCAAAGCTATATAAAGTAACTGTACTGCGTGCCGCCGCTAGTTTTTGTGAATGGAGTACGTGGTGTGTTTTTTTCGTTATAACGAATATATGTATATGTTAGGATGCTACTTATCTAAAAATGTTTAGATTTTGGTTAAGTGAGCAAACGAAACTTAAAAAAAAAGAAATGAGTTAACGGCATTTTACAGGGTAAAATGAGAAAAGCGTAGAAAATTTTGTATCGGGGGCAAAAAAATCGCTCAAGAAATTTTATGTTGGTTTTTGTCTCGTTGTTTTATACATAGCTTTACTATCGTTCAGCACACTTTGAATCGATGTAGATCACTTTACATGTCGATTCGATACGAAAATGAGATTCTCAAAAGCACATCTTACATTTTTTTCGATTTGGATGCAATTTTTAGAATAGGCTTGTCGCTGCGCACTGAAAATCCCAAAAATTATAAAATGAGAAGCATCCTAATATATATATTATTTTTATTTATTAGCGGAGTTCACTTGAGTTTTTCTTACTTTGAACGGAACATAAAAGGTATACATGCCTATACCCTTATGTTAAGGTTTATATAAGTATAAATGCAAACGGATATGAAAACTTTGAAAATTAAGAATTGTGGATAAGAAAACGGCAAAGTTAATGAAATAAGGTGACCAAGTGCACAGCATTTGTTGTGACTGTACGAAATTGTATCATGTTCATATAGAGCTGCTTTACGTAATATTTAAAATATAGTAAATTTTATGATATTGCTTTTCTTTCGTAATTTTGTTTAAAGAATATATGTATTTCATATAGTTTCGTGAAGTGTGCGAAAAAAAATTCAAAAAGTGATATCACTGTTTACTGTCTTACTTCCAAACTACTGTAAAAGTTCATTTTTGAACTTCAAAAATTTATTCCTTAAATGCTAAAAATAAAATCCCCATTTTCATTTTTGAAAAAATTCAAAAATTCTATGATAAAATAAGAGGCGAGTTCACAAAATCAAATTTATAGGTAAACTTAATAGCTTAAAACATAGGCGCAAAAATCAGAACTGCATGGTTATGATTTGAAACGGGTATCGTTACGAAAAATTCATCACCGCACAGTTCTAAAATACAACTGAAATAGTTTTACTTTTTGAAGATGGTATGAGCTACTGGATTTGAACCCTGGCCATTCAGATTCATAAGCGCGCCTCCTAGCAAGCTTGCCTACCGCTGTGTTTACTTTGCAATGTTTTAATTGCAGACATATACTATGAAACTGCTTGGTTAGGATTTGAAACTGTTTCAGTTCTGTAATATAACTGAAAACAGTTTTACTTTTTAGGACTGTGGGTTCAAATCTCAATCGGACCAAATTTTTGTACAATTGTTTTTTTTTTTTTTAATTTTTTTCCCATATTTTTGCAAAAAAAATAGATCTGCATTTGCCGATTTTAATTTTGTTGCATTTTTGAGGTACTGGACTTCGATTCCAAAAAATCTAGAGTTAGCGCAACAAATCGGACCTCGGATTCGTTTTTAAGGAACGAAGTTTTTATTTAAACAAATAATAAAAGTAACCAAAAGATTTCACAAACAAACTTGGGCCTCCTAGGTCAAAACTAACACGAGCCTCGAATTATCCCATATATCCCGTATAAGAAAAATTAGATTTTTTTAAAATCATTTTCAAACATTTAGAGTAAAGCATAAAATTATAGGAATTTAGTAGAAATTGAAGAGAATTCTTCAAAGAATAAATCCTTAGCTTTTTTTAAGGACTCCCCTACTCCTTTAGGTGATGGGCAAAGGATGCTTTAGTTGATGGTAAATACCTCCTGCGAAGTTTTTAACTTTAAATGTAAAATTTTAGCAAAATCGGTCCCGGATTTCAGCACCAGAACTACTACCCCTATATTCAAAATTTAATACAGTTTACCAGGACTCCTTTTAATATAGACATCAGGGCGAGTAGTAAGCTTCCAACTCTATATTTAAAATTCGGTAATCCACCCAGAAAATGTCCAAGTGGCATCTGTAATCCCATGCCACGCAATTTGAGGCGAGATTCACTCAATATTCGATGATTACTAAGTTAAATTTTAATCATATTTTTTGTTTTATGGGCCTCTTATGTCCCATTGGAAATTCCATCACTTACACAATTTTACATACAGTTTCAAGGAAATCAGTAAGACCGTTTAGTCGTGATGTGGGCTAGAAAATCGTATCATAAAAAATTCGTTTTGGTTTTTTATTTTTCGGTGTCGCAAAAATAAAAAAAAATTTTTAAATCTTCGGGTAAAACTTCAAAAATTTTTTGGAAAAACCGAAGCCGAAGGCGAATGTGTTAACAACCGAAGTTGATGAATCGGTCGGGCTCTTGTTTTAACTGCATACATATACTATGAAACTGCTTGGTTATGATTTGAAACGGTTTCACTTCTGAAATATAACTGAAAACAGTTTTACTTTTTTGGGACCATGGCTTCGAATCTCAGTCGGAGCAATTTTGTTTGTTTCTTTTTTAACACATTACTTTTTTATTCTTTTTTTTTGAGGGTCGCTGGTCACGAATCCGGGGTTTGTTTTGCTGCACTAACTCTAGATTTCTTGAAATCGACGTCCAGTACCTCAAAAATGCAACAAAATTAAAATCTGCAAATGCAAATCGTTTTTTTTTTTGCAAATATAAAGAAAGAAAAAACAAAGAATCGATAAAAAAATTTGGTCCGACTGAGATTCGAGCCTAGGCTCCAGTAACTCATACCATCTTCAAAAAATGAAACTGTTTCAGTTGTGTTTTAGAGCTGTGCGGTGTTGAATTTTTTGTAACGATACCCGTTTCAAATCATAACCATGCAGTTCTGATTTTTTTCCCTCTGTGTAATCAAAAATTAAAACCATTTCTTTATTTCGTAAATAAAATATAACAAACAATATAAATGTTCGTAAATGAAAAAATCCTTTTTTAATTGGAGTATTTTTCTACCACTTTATGACAATTTTTTTTTTATTTTACATAATATTTTTGATTAAAGGGAACCCAAATGCTTTGAAAAAATTAAAATTTATGAAAATAAATTTGGCAGCATGTTGGCAATTATCGACGTGTATGACAAACGGTGACGTCACCCCATATTCATTTTCGGATATTGTACATCAGTTCGTTAAATTGACAACGAAATGCCAACCTGTTTTCACATAAATGGCAACAGAAGCCATTGATTTAATTTTCCCTTGTTTTTCTTCAAAATATGCTAGGAACTATTTTCAATAATTCGCCTTTAATCATATATGTATGTATATAAAAGGTTTAAGTGGTTCTTAATTAAATTCATCCTCCATTCGAATTCAGCCATTGCTCAAAGAGGGTTTCCTTTCCCCCATGATAGCCATATTGTACACTTCAAGGATAAGGTTTAGCTGGCTGCAAATCGACCATTCCGTAATCTTACCTTTCTTTTCATAAAACCATGAATAATGTAATTTTTTTCCCAAATAGCAAACTTTTTTTGCATACATATAACATAATATAATGTGTATATATTTCTTTGTTTAAGGAGGCTAAACCCTTCAAACTCCCACATACGTCATATGTACATTAATATATTTAGACAAGAAAGAGCAGAAGGAATACTGCTTTAGTTAACACCACACCATTGAATATTTTTGAATACTAAAAAAAGCTTCAAGCTCTTTTCTTACCCTTGCCGCCACCACGAAAGAGTGAAGTTTTATAGAAATGTTTTTATGTGCAGCAACTTTTTTTTGCATTGTTTACACTTTTGAGAAGCTTATAACGTCTGAAATCAGCGTGACCGTTGGGACCTTAAAGGGTCCCTTGGACCCTTTTTGAGTGGTTAGGACCCCAGGACACTACTTTTCAAAAAAAAGTATGATAGGACCCTTTCCCTGAATTTTGAGAATCGATATTGGTATAAATGGAAATGTCTATTCAATTACTTTCGGATAACCAAGGACACCTTAATTCTTTATGTACACTTCGGGAAAATCCCGGTAGAAAAAGGACCTACTTTCGAACTTTTTTCCTGGGGGCTATACATATTTTTTTAGGATGCAATAGTTGCGCTATTCAAAAACAAAACACTTTGTAAAAGGAAGTGTTGTGGTTAAAAATTCCCCTGAATTTTGAGAAAATTTGATTTTGAGACACTGTACATGGAAAAGAATATGCAAAATCAAGTTTCGGACCGAGCCAATTCAATTCCGGAGTAAACAAAAGAGCGTAGTAGAATCTATTTTTCGGAGTAGATTTATAATTTTGACTTGGGAGATGCCAAAAAATGCTGCTACAGCAGAAGAAACTTCGGCAAATTGTTCTTCAGTCGTTCCTATAGAGTAGGAAGCAAAGCTTAAAGCGGGTTGCAGATGTGGCGGAATTCCGTTTTTTAAAAAAAAACATATTTCGTTTTTAAATTTTTTTTATTAAATTTAAATGAAAATGTATGACCAAATTTTGTGAGTTTTTGTGCGACTTGTGCGAAATTGTTTTCAACGCGACATAAAGGTCATTCCAACATAATAGCAACTCTTTTTTTCGCTTTTCTGCATATTCTAGACGGAATGGAAATTTCGTTAAATAAATTCGAATCTGTTGTCAAAATTTGTCTACCTGTGTTTTTTTCAAACCATTTAATTTTTCCCGTTCCCATTGTGGGTGGCGAAACACCTTTTCAGGTGCAAATGCACTTTTTACTTCTCGCACATTTTCCAAAAATTTTCCAAAAGTTTCGCATTCCTATGAAAATTATGTATTATACACTGTGAGTTGAGCTGCCACCAACGGCTATTGTTCGACTACTCGAACAGTCAAATCCTTTAACTGACATATTTTAATAACATTTTCGCACTTTAAAATGCATTTTTGTATAAATATAAGTATTGTCTCTTTTCCTCGGCAAAAAGAAAGGCAATAAAGCGACACTTTCATGAAATGAATCAGTGTCACCGCGTTATTTTGGTCTGAAAAAAATCGTAGTAGATCGTAGCGTGAGCGGAGTGACAGAGTAGATTTGAAAAAATGTTCAAAGTCGTAGGAGATCTACTACGATTATAATAGATTCCGAACCATGTGCAAAATACTTATAAGATTCACTGTGTATGAAAATAATTTAGAAAATTGGATTCCCAACTCAGATCTCATTCGAAAGAATAACTATCACAAAAAAATAAAAGTAAAAATTTGTTTTCCATTTTTTTTTTGTTATAAACAATTGAGTAAATATTTTTTGTTATATGATTTAATGTTAAATGTATGTTTTTGTTATTATTCTCAGTGAATCTTTTGTTATGTGTTTTCGTTATTTTTTTTTTTTTTGGGACCCTTTTTTAAGCAACAGGACCCTTTTTTTGGACCCTTTTTGAAAATTTTCAACGGTCACCCTGCTACCAACACACGCTCGATTTGATGTTTTTCTTAGCTATTGGCAAGGGAACACACAAATGCATATGATTTATATTCTTGCCATCAAAATGTTTAAACAAGCTAAAATGTTGCAAAAAAAAAGTTTAATAAATTCTTATCGTTAATCTGTTATTATATATGTAGCACACACTAAAAAATTTGTTAGCAAATTTTTTATTTAAACAATTTTACTTTATAAGTTCATAGTTAAATACGGGCTTTTAGAGTTGTAAATGTCACTAGGACCCTCAGATATTTATCTACGCTGCCAAAAGACAAAAGTCATATCTTTATTTTTTCATATATTTTACCATTTTTTAAAAAACATTCCAAGTGCTGAAATTTATATAAAATATTTAAATTTTCAATAATTTTCCAACAATATGTTTTTTTGAGTTGTCTCTTTATTGCAGGGAATGAGTTATGTATGTGTAATATATATTGTATAAGTTTTGTTTATTCCAATAGGAAGCGTCATTTGTGGTCCTTAAAAAAGTTGTTATTCTCTTTAAAACAGAAAAGATACGCTCATTTGATGCCGTTGTGACGACCATAAATGTTCATTTGCTGTGAATCTGTTATCAAATTCCATTATAATCAAATCAAGGACTTCTAATAAAATTGTCGATGTGCTGCTGTTTTCTTGTCAATATTTTCAGCTGCGGGCCATTGTCCAATAGATGTTTCCTAAAAATGCCTTTAATACAAATGATGCTTTAACAACTATTGAAGGCCTTCTACACATAAAAAAAAATGGTCGGTAAAATTAACCGAAAAAAGTGGTTGACGTACAGAATTTCAAAATGTATGAAAATTGTAAATTTTTTAACCGAGCTGGTTGGTAGATTTAACCGACAAATAATTGTTGTTTTACAGAAATTGTATGTTCTTTTACCACAATTGGTGGTTAAATTTGAATTTTCACCAACTTGTGCAATTAACCATTCGCGCATCTTCAGTTGAATCGTTGGGGTTCAAAGAAAGAAGAGTTCCCAATCGTGTTATGAATGTTGGGCCTTATAGAGGCATCTTGTGCAGTGCCAAACAGAGTTTTTTTTGCTTGTAATACTGCATTTGTAATACTAATTTTGGAAAATAAGAGCCTGTGTCAGTATGCGCTCAAGCTAATATTTTCAAAATTTAGTTTTGTTTTCAAATGAAAAAAAAACAAATTCAACAAGTTTTCTTATTAAAAAATATGTATCGAAACAAATTTTTGTTGTATGTTTACAATTAAAATTGTAAGCCAATAAATTTTAATGGTTTTCTTACTAAAAACTAGAGAGTGGACTATCTTCGGCTGGGAGCCACGCCCAGTTTTCACCCGATTTGGCTGATTCTCGAACTTGGTCTCAGTATTCATGAGAAAAACATGTACCCAAAGTTTCAAGTCGATATCTCCAAAACTGCGACCGCTATCGTGCGGATGGACAGACGGACAGACGGACGGACAGACAGACGGACATCGCTAAATCGACTCAGGAGGTGATGCTGATCAAGAATATATATACTTTTCCATACCAGACACGCCTCCTTATGGGCGTTACAAACGTTGTGACAAAGTTAGTATACCCTGCCACAGTGAGTGTGGGGGTATAAATATGTATCGAAACAAATGTTTGCTGTATGTTTACAATTCAAATTCGAAAGTACTCAGAATGATTGCAAAAGCTCCATGATACATCACAAACGCAACATTGCACCACGACCTACAAATGCCGACAGTCCAAGAACAGATAAAAACAGACAAAGTCAGCATCCTATCCCTTATATTTAAATTTCATACTGTTCACCAGGATTCCTTTTTATATAGATATCAGGGCGAGTATTAGCTTCCAATTCTATATTTCAAATTCGGTAATCCACCCAGAAAATGTCCAAGGACATACTTTGTGGCAGCTGTAATCCCATGCCACGCAATTTGAGGCGTGATTCGCTCAATATTCGATGGTTACTTAGTTAAATTTTAAACATAGGGCCTCTTTTGTCCTATTGGAAATTCCATTACTTTCACAATTTTACATAAAAGTTTCAAGAAAATCAGTAAGACCGTTTAGCAAAGCTGGGCATAGTTAATCAAGAATTTAACTTCGTTAACGCGGTAAAAGTTAACCAAAAATTTAACTTCGTTAAATTAAAAAGTTAACTTCGTTAAAAGTTAAATTAAATAGTTGAATTTTCGATAGAAAACAAAAAAAAATTTTTTTTACAAAAAAAAACACATAAAAAACATTTTAACTATATTCGATTAAATGCCTGCATTCAGAGAACCTTTTTCCGGTTTCTATGTGCAAATTTGCTTTAAAAAAAATTATCAAAAGCGAAATTTTGTGTATGAAACAATTTATTTATATTCATATAAAGCCATTCAAATTTTATTAGAATATTAAATAATAAGAATGAAACGAATGAAGTTTGGTTAAGAACAAATATCACAGGCCAGGGACGTAACCAGGGGGGGGGTTTGGGGTGTTCGAACCCCCCCCGAAATCTATGAAGTAATAGAAAAATGTATGGAATAGTTATGAAATTCAAAAGAATTTAAGAGAAAGTTCCGTATCTCCTGGATATTTTATTGTATTAAAAACTTTCGTGTACCAAAAACTGGAAAAATTCCAGTTTTAGCATTCGTTATTAAGCTTCGAATATCACGGTTTACATTTACATCAAAGTGAAACAGCTTGTGAAAGTTTAAAGTTATTCGAAATTTCCTGTGAATCAAATGAAAGTGTGTTTAAAATGAAAGCAGGGACGTACCCATGAAGGGGGGGTTTTGAAGGCTTTAGGCCCCCCCCCGAAATATATGAACACAATACATCGATTTTAGAATAAATCCTTTTCTCATAAACTCCACTTCAGGATTTTTTTCAAATTTTTTTATTACACCTTTTTTTTTATGAAAAATCAAAAAATTTATTTTGAAAAAAAGCGTTTTCTAGTTTCTTTCTTCAGTAGAGGTAAAAAAAAAATTTGTGAAAACCCCCCCCGAAATTTTTTTCTGGTTACGTCCCTGTCACAGGCAATTCTAAACACAATGGTGTTCTCAGCTTTTCGGCATTTGGAGAAATTTGAGAAATGGAAAATACGATGTAAACATCCTGACGATGTAAACCTCTCATGATGGCTGAGAAAGCCATTGTGTTTAGGATGGTCCATTCATACATTAAAATAGAATATAGATCACTTCGAAATATATCGGCTTGTGTATTTAATTGTTTTGTGAAATAATTTTTAAATTAAATGTATCAGTTCAAAAATAGTATGAATTCTCGAACTAAATGGTTTTCGAAATTAACTGAAACGTTAAAAGTTAAACAAAAATTTAACTTCGTTAATTAACTATTAACTAATTAACTAGTTAATGCCCAGCTTTTCCGTTTAGTCGTGATGTAGGCAAATCGTATGGGCTACGCCCTTGTACAACTATTCTCATATTCATCCCGTTCAACAAAATAAAAAATTCGTTTTAGTGTGTTATGGTTCTTATGTTTTCGGTGTCGCAAAAATAAAAAACATTTTTGAAAAGCTTTGGCCAAAACATCGGCCATTTTTTTTGGAAAAACCGAAGCCGAATGTACATTTTCAAAAGGGGGGGGGGGGGGGTGGTAGTGGTATTAACAACGATACCCCCCCCTTGGTGGCGGTTCTGAGTATTGACATAGAAATATATTAACAACGAAATAGTGCATATTTACCTTAAAAAAATTAAATTTGGTTTTAAAATTGTCTACGTTTAAAGAATTTGACTTTAGTTTGACGTATTTCAAAAGAAAGAAATTCTTTAATTTACAAAGGTTTTTTTTTGTGAGTTCAAAATTTTGAAACAACTGTTTAAGCCGTTTTTGCATGATTTTGGTCAAACAGACATACGGACATTGAATTTTATTAATGTAGATAAATAAAAAACTTTCCGTTAACTCGTTGGCAAAGCGAGGCATAGTTAATCGAGAACTTAACTTCGTTAACCCGGTAATAGTTAATCAAAAATTTAATTCGTTAAAAAGTTAGTTTCGTTGAAAAGTTAACTTCGTTAAAAGTTAAATTAATGAATTAAATTTTCTATAGAAAACAAAAAAATGGTTTACGAAAAAAGTCATTAAAAAAACATTTTAACTATATTCAATTGAATGTCTACACTCATAGACCCTTTTTCGATCGGTTTAAAATAAATTATAAAAGTTTTTATCAAGAGCGAAATTTTGTGTATGAAACAATTTAACAATATAAAGGAATACAAATTGTATTAGATTATTAAAAAATAATAATGAAACGAATGAAGTTTGGTTAGGAACATATATCACAGGCCGTTCTAAACACATTAGCGCTCTCAGTTTTTCGCCATTTTGAGAAATTTTAGAAATGGAGAATACGATGTAAACCTCACGTGATGGCTGAGAACGCCATTGTGTTTATAATGGTCCATTCATACATAAAAATAGAATATAGAATACTTCGAAATATATCGGCAAGTGTATTTGATTGTTTTGGGAAATAATTTTTAAATTAAATGTCAATATCAGTTCGAAAATAGTACGAATTCCTAATGTTTACCATTTTACATTCAATAAAAATAAAAATTTTTTTGTTTTAAAGCTAACTAATGCTAGTTAATCGAAGAAATTTAACTTAACTAAATAAAAAAGTTAATGGTTTTCGAAATTAACTTAAACGTTAAAACTTAACCAAAAATTGAACTTCGATAATTAAATAATTAACCAGTTAATGCCAAGCTTTGCTCGTTGGCCATTTTAACCAAAACCGGTACATAAAAGTGTGGTATATTTTTAGCACCATGAGGTATACAATGGATGTTCGGTTGTTAAAATGGATAATTTTTGATTTAATTTTTTCAGTTTGCTTTAAGTAGTACACTTTTGTAAATGTGTATATCACTGCCTAAACTCGTAAAAGCCCTAACACACACTCAGAAAAAAGTCCTATAAAAATCGACCAATTAATTGAATCAATAGGATAAACTAACAAAACTTCGTAGCGAATGTATTCATGTAATATGCAACCCCTTCACCGATTTTTCTGAGTAAACAATTGTATTTGTTGTAAAGAAAACTCTAGTACTTTTTAAGGAGATTTAGCGTGCTGTATATTTATGTTCAAAAGTTTCATCAATGTTTGAAATCTTACAATGGACAACATTCAGAAAACAATAGCATTTTCTTTCAATTTGAATATATTATCACAGAAAAATATATAGGAATATTCAAATAATAAATGCATGGATCTAATGAATGGTACTCAAGTGGTATTACCAATTAACTATCCTCCTCTCCTCTCCCAACATAGCGCCTACATCAGATTCCGCTCTACCGTAGTGAGGAGGGAAGGGGGTGGGTTGGGGAGGAATGCTGACACTATATTAAGCCGACAAAAATCATACATACCCATACTCGTACGATGAATACGACTTACAACTAAGAAAGATTTAATTTTATGCGAAAAACCATATATATGTGTGTGTATATAAAAGGAAAAATTAAAATGAAAAAGAAAAAGTGAGGAAAGAAAGAAAGAATGAAAGAAAGAAAACCAACCAATATACACGGCGGTGATGTTGCTTCCTTGCCACAAGGCCAACAAACAAGGACGAAAAATACGCTCAGTTGGCGGTTGGCTGATGGAATTTTTTTCTTTTCATTCTAAACATATTCCTTCTTGTGGTGCGAAGTGGTAGTAGTGTCGTATTCCTCCGCTATCGCCTTTTATCTCAACTTTTTTCACAAGCTTTTAATGTATTTTAGTTACACCACAAGAACTGTAAGTACCCGTGGCGACTGTGCCATAGAACTGCACCCACGGATTCGGGGTATTCCAACAAGTAAAAAATATATCTAGAGAGAAAGCCGAATCTCATGTCGTTTCCAAAAAGACGAAGAAAAGATGATGCGTCAGATTTCATTCGAAAATTGTACATATATATATACAAATAAACAAAAAAAAATTTTTGCAGTATTCAGTAAAAAAAAATTTCTTTGACTTGGAATTTAGAAATAACGGTTCGGGAAATAATAAATTGATGCATTAAAAAAAGGCAGTGTTAAAACGAAGTAAATTTTATGCCAAATGCATGTTTTTTCCTCAATTTTAAGGAATGATTCTTGAATTTAAGTAAGGTAAGTTTACAGGGTGGCCAATAATAACTGTCTGTAACTGAAATATCAATAAAAACCAAAGTAATCAATGTTTTTAAAATTTTTTATTTGGTTTATTCATAGAATTATAGCAATAATAAATTAATGTAATAGTTCAAATCGTTCCCCGTTTTCCTTGATTGTTAGACACAAACGTTGATAAAAGTATTCACAAGTGGCACGAACAAATTCTTGTCTCATTTATTCTCATATTTATATCAAGAGCACTGTTAGACGCTTTGTGTTACCAATTTTACTGACCATGTATCCCTAAACTCAGAAACCTAATGGGTTCAGATCTGGTTATGATGAGGTACATTCTTTTGCAGTATTGAAATCGAGAAATTTTTTTTCACATTTTTCTATTTTTGACATTGTTTACCAAACCATCACCTTTACCTTGGACACATTCTGGAACCACTCTACCGCGAGCTTGTCTTTAGGAGCGTCTACCAGACTAGCTGAATACAAGCGAAGATTTTGATGGTCATGGCTGTCCTGTAAAAGGAATATTTTCTCTTCGGAAAACAACCAGCATGCCAGAGTGAGACTTACTCACTTGTTTTTAATTAAAGTTTGGCTTGATTGGAGAGCATTAATGCATAAATAGAAACTACGACAATTATTATTCGCCACCCTGTACATTTCTTTCTTTATTTCAGCTGATTTTTCTAATTGTGAGTAAATATGAACTTTCTTTAAAGATATTCATTTTAATATAAGGAAAATAAACTTTGTTTTTTATACTTCTAGTAAATTCAAGTATTTTTATAACACCACACACTACTGTGGAAGGTTACATTAACTTCGACACAACGTTTTTAACGCGAATGAGGAGGCGTGTCAGGTATGGAAAAGTATAGATATTCTTGATCAGCATCACCACCTGAGTCGATTAGGCCATGTCCGTCTATCTGTCTGTCTGTCATTTCGCACGATAACTGTCGTAGCTTTTGAGCTATCGACCCCAAATTTCTGGCATTCATATTTTTCTGTAGAATGGTGGGACGGTATTCAAAATGGGCAACATCGAATAAGAACCACGCCTACCTCCCATACAAAATGGCAGCCAAATTCGTACACCGAGAAAAAAGATAGCAGTAGAAATGACAGTCGTTCACTGTTATTCTGTTTTTAACAGAATAACTGTTGTTTTAAAGCAATTTAGTTTGATTTGGCAGTTTTTGCTGTATAATTAAACTTTTTTTCAACTTCTCGAACTGTTAAAAAAGCTGTCAATTCAGAACCCTATTGAATAAATAGTCAGCGAGATTTGAACCCAGACATCCTGGGTGGTGACATGGCATTTCAACCATAAAATTGGTGTTATGAATCGCAGTGTGTAACAGACAGTTTTAACAGATAAGAGATATGTTTTCTGTTCTTCCAATACAAATAGTGTTGCCAGGTCATTTTTGTTCAACTACAACTAAACCACTTTCCCCGTTTCTTACTTTTGTAAGTATTTATTAAAATTTTCTCAAATTTTCATGAATTCCTTCCCCGGAAAAAAAGGAAAGTTATTTCAAATGGCAACTCTAGAGAACAGAACCTGTTCAACAGATTTAAGTTATTCATTTATTGCCATGCCCGCATGAATGGCATCATCGATGGATAAGATGTCGGACTATCAACCAGAAGGACGCAGGTTCAAGCCTTGGCCAGGGCGATTATGATATGGTATTTGTTACTTAGTTAAAACTTTTATAGATGAAGTTTGGAGTTGAGATGAATTGTTCATAAAAGTAAAAAAGTTATGGAACATAATACAAAAATTAGAAAACAAAAATAAAAATTACAATAAAAGTTATTTTTTTTTGAAATTAAAAAAAAATAGCGACGGTCGTCCCGGGATTTGAACCAGGGCTTCCCGGGTGGCAGTCGGACATATTCCCACTTGGTTGCGGTTATCAACAGCGTACTAACTGTCAATTTAACAGTTTTGACTATCGGGTGGTTTTTAACCGTGAAAACTTGATTTTACAGTTTTATTTCTCTCCGTGTATTATTTTTGTTTTACTTGAGAAATACTGAACCGATATGGACGCGGTTTTATGCATTTGGTTGGAAATTAGGTCGGGAACGAAATGGGAATGAAACTGGAACGAAATGCCATTGGACCGAAACAAAATGGAATTGGAACAAAATCTAAGACGTTTTTGATCACAAGAAAATGAAATTTTGCCATGCACATACTATAAGACCCCAACCATAATCTGGGCTACAAATGGCCAGGATTAGACAATGGGGCGTGGCACCGCCCATACAATTCAATATTTGAAAATGCTGTAATAGCGCTCTCACATAATATTTTCCAACGAAATGGCAAATGGCTTCATGGTTTCAACTCTAAGCTAAATGCAAAACATCGGCTTAATTGGACAAAGGGGCGTGGCACCGCCCATACAATTCAATACTTCGAAGTGCCATTCTTGGGCTCCCATTGAATATTCTTCAACGGGAAATGGTTCTATGCCTTCAATGCATCATATTGGAATTGGACAGCTGGGCGTGGCATTTCCCAAACAATTCAATATTTTAAAAAATGTTACACTTGTGCTCCCAATGAACATTTTTCAACGGTACATGATTTTATGCTTTCAATTCTAAGTGCAATGTTACATATGGTCGGAATTGAACAGCGGTGCAGGGCACTTTGCATACAATTCAATATTTCAAAATGCTGTACTTGGGCTCCCAATAAAAATATTTGACAATTGTTTTCATTAATTTATTATGACCTTAAAGGCAATAATAACTTTTTTAGGGCCAGCAAAGCGGACCGTTCCCTTCTAGTTATCGATAAAATATCGATAAATTATCGACGTTATCGACAAACAATAGAAAAATTTCTACAAAATATCGAAAAACTATCGATGAAATACCGAATAACGAAATGGGTAATATTGTGTAGGGGTATTTCAGCTATGACATAACCGAAGATGGTTCGGTCTCCAGTTTTCCTTAATTTTCAGAGAATGTTCTTGTTATAAATGTAAAGAACATTTTTAGTAAACTTTTTTGTTTTTAAGACTGATATTTTTACCAATGATTAAACTTTTTTTTAGGCACTTTGTCTAAAAAGAGAATTGATATGAATAATAAAAAACATTTATCATCAATAAACATTTCGTTCCCAACATCATTTCTAATCAAATACAAAAAGCGTCCAAATCGGTTAAGTCAAGATAAAGGAAAATAAATAAATTTTACGGCTATTTTGTATGCACGGTCGAAAATTTAGGTTTAATTTTTCAACCTTCTTCAGGTTTAAATTCAAATTTTCAACTATTTTGGGTTGAGATTTTAAACTTTACAGGTTGAAAAAAGTATACAATCAAAATTTCAACTTGAAGGTTGAAATTCTCAACCTAAAAGTTTAAATTTTAAGCCCTGAGGTTGAAAATTTCAACCTTATTAGTGTTTTTGGGAACCCGGGTTCGAATCCCCCACGGCACGAATTAGATTTCCGTTTACTATTTTTTTTTTTGTTATATTCCTTTTTTTTTTAATTGGTTTTGCACAGATAAATATATCCTCAAATCTCCGGTTTTTTCATACCCTTTTTTTTTTTGGGCAATTTCAATAAAAAATGGAAAGTTACGAATGTTTTAGTTCTTGATCAAATTTTATTATGTATTAAAAAAATATTTTTCTTTAATTTTTTTAAATTCTTTACGGAATTAATGTTTAATTTTTTTGATATTAAGTAATTAGTTTGGGGTTTTCAAGAAATTTATGTAAATGCTTCAATTCATTTTCAAAAATATTGTATGAAAAATGTGTATAAATACATACAAAAAGTACAATCATATAATATATGCAGTTAGAACATTGCAAAAGACTTCTAGAAGTAGCTGAGCGTGCTTAACTTTGGTCAAAATTTTAAACCACAAAGGTTGAAATTTTTAACTTTTGGCTAAAATTTTCAACTATCAAGGTTTTTTAACTTTGGTCAAAATTTTAAACCATCAAGGATGAAATTTTTAACTTTGGTTAAAATTTTCAACCAAGAAGGTTGAAATGTTCAACTATTTTGGTTTATGTACTCATAATTTCCGCAATATTTTCAACTTTAAAGTTTAAAATTTAAACTTTTTGGTTGAAAGTATACTTAATTTCAACTTTTAAAGTTGAGATTCTCAACCTGTTTTGGTTAGGAAAAATATGTTAACTTAAAAGGTTGAAAAATTTAACCTGAATTTTCGACCGTGTGGGAGGTATGGTGATTGACTACATTTTATCGACAATTTTTAATATCTGTGGCGAAAAGCAATGATCGTTTAAATCGAAAAAGACAGTTTCGAGATAATCACCATCTTGTTAAAAATGTTTGTATGGAGTTGTTCTAATAATGTTTCAGAAAAGTCTTCATGACTTTTTTCTATGTGTTTTTTTAAAGATCATGTCAGACAAAAAGTTTGGTATTTTTAAGTAGAATACCGTCGACTTAAGTCAACTTAAGCCACAGATATTTATTGCACAAATTGATCGATAATTTTCCAATATTTATCCACAATTTTCATTTCTCGATCCATTTCCAAATTTTGTTCCGATTCCATTTCGTTTCCCGTTTCATTCCCATTTAATTCGCGGCATCATTTTAAACCAAATAAAAAAATCCGCGTCAAATCGGTTCAGTATTGCTCGAGATAAATGAAAATAATACAAATTTGGCGACCATTTTGTATGGACGGTGGGCGTGGTTCTTATCCGATGTTGCCCATTTAAAATACCGTCCAACAATTCCCCAAAAAAAGAGGAATGGAGGCGATTGCTCAAAAGCTACGGCAGTTATCGTGCAAAATGACAGACCAAGAAAAAACTTCTTGCAACCAGTGTTACCATATTAACAGATTTTTAATTTTTTTTAAACAGATATTTCAAGGTATGGCAGATTTTAAGATTTTCACCAAGAAACTACAGATTTTTGATAAATGCAACTGATTTATATTTAACGAGCTCTAAGTAAATTAATATTGTGTATAGTCGGGTTCAAGCTCAGTGCAACTTAAATCAATTAAGCTGCGAATTTTTACAACAACAAATTGTATGCAAGCAGGCAGAAAGTAAGTTATATGCATTTCATTGCCCACTACGGCAGATCATCAGTAACCTTTTCTCACTGGTACGATATTCTTTGTTTAAACTACTATATATACACCGAGAGAAAAAACTGTTAAGAAAACTGTTAAAAACCATCCAACAGTCAAAAAACTGTTAAATTGACAGCAAAAACTGTTACAATGATCAGTTTTCGCTTTTTTTTTAACAGTTTTCGCTGTCAACTTAACAATTTTTCGACTGTCGGATGGTTTTTAACAGCGAAACTGTTATTTTTTTCTCTCGGTGTACAACCACAAGCCGAAGCAATTGTTCGAACCATGACGTGTGTATATTTTCTTGTAGTTCAATGGAAATCGAACACAATTTATTTGTTGTATAGAAGCACAGTAAAGCTGAGCGATTCTACTCAGATTCAATACAAGACGCTACTATATGATTCGCAGCTTAATTGATTTAAGTTGCACTGAACTTAAATCAATTAATATCACAATATTTTTGATAAATTTAATAAATTTTTCTGATTTGAACAAAATTAATTAAGATATATTCTGATTGCTCCCTAATTTTACAGCTATCATGATTTCATTCCCACTTCTTCTATGAATTAAGTAATTTTTTCTTAACTGGAGTACAGCACGGTGTAGCTCACTACAGGTGAGGTAGATAGAAAAATTAGTGAAGTTTCTACTGCAAATTAGATTTAAAATGTACTGACAAATTACTATTGTTATGAAAAAGCCACAATGATAGCTGAATTTTGATTTGAAAACGAAGACAATTAAAGCCAGAGGTCCGTAGGTCAAAGCCGACTTATATATACCCTACGCCTACTGGGCTATATTTGATCCGCCAACTCCTTCGAAGGCAAAACAAAAGGATAAGACCAAAGATTGAACCCTCTATCTAGCTCCTGCAATCGTGTTTACAAGAACGGACGGTCAGACCGACGGACAGGCATATAGTCGGATAGGGCTAAGTCAATTCAGGAGGTGACGCTGATCAAGATCATATATATTTTTCTATACAGATCACGCCTCCTTCTTGGTGTTACAAACATCAAACCAAAGTGAATATACTAATTCCTCATGAGGTATAGGGTATACAAATAAGAAGTGTCCATCAATATAATTTTAATAACTAAACCGGTATTAACAATTCAAAATTTCGCTCAATATTCACATTCGGGAAGAATCGGAGGGTTGACAATGCTTATCATATTTTCAACTCTGTACGGGAAAAGTGAAATTCTTTAAGGGGTTGGTGTTGATGTTCGCAATAAGTTTTTTTTAAATTTTTTTGACATGTCTTACAATAATATTTGAGTTCCATGAATATCTGACCAGTGGTCAAAAACCTGGTCTATGAAAATTACCTGCTGGGACGGTTTTTGTTTGTTTGTCCTCATGCGTAACAAAAGCACCAATGTCTTATTATTTCCTCTTCTTTTCTAAATGACCCGTTCCTCTGTGCATATTTTTTTAGAAAAGTATGAGATTTACGTGACGCGGTCAGTTTTGTGTGCCTTCTTGGTCAGATATTTTTATTGTTCCAAATCAACTGGTTTTTTACCCTATTATAACAAAATTTCAAAATGAGCTGTAGTTGCTTCTTTGCTCCTGGGAAAGTAAACTAGTTTATGTGTATCTTCCTCTGGTTTTTATTGTTCGCTAGAAACCGGATTCTAAAAGAACACACATCACACGGTCAAGCACATTTTGCTAATGTCCGAAAAAAGGGTTTTTCGCCTGTTTTTAAGTTGACATTTCGCAACTACCCCTGTTTTGCTACTACTTACAAAGAGATAAGCCGTTTTATATTTTATTGTTATTTTAAAATTTTTTATTTTTTGGGGGCTTTTTTTAAACTATTTGTGAATATTTTTCGTGATTTGCATAAATTTAACATATGGAAGTCGATGTTGACATCTGTTTGCAAGCTGCAGATTGTTGTGCCAACCAGAGATACTATTTGCTTTTTTTGTACAACAATGTGTGTATTGGTGCTCGGTACAGTTGACCATGGTTATAAGAGCGTTCAAAAATCGCAGCAATCTGTTATTAGCTTAGTTTTCAGCTCTATTGAAACAACTCAAGAAAAATGTGGTCAAGGTTCTTATGCTGTAAAATTGTATTAAAGCATAATTTTTTTACAAATGAGAAAGGAAAAATTTTGCGCTTCGCTTTTTCCTTTTGGAGTATTGTCGCTGTTCTTCATCAACTTTTGCTTTCTATTTTGGTTAGTGCTCTATATTTGACAGCTGATAATGTCTACTTTTCTAAGACATTGGAAACAATTCCAAATTAAGAGGGTACAGAATGGTCGTGTCACATTTCCTTGAAAAAAAAGTACAAAAAACTGTACCGAAGTGGATACGAGTTAAAGAAAATTTACTCAAGGAAATGTTCTTATCTTTTATTATATGAAGTGAAAAATATGCTAAAAAGCCATTATTAGTATAAAACAAGTGAGCAAGTTTCAGTCGGACAAAGTCGACTTATATATACCCACCTACTGGCCCATATTGGATCCGCCATCTTGAATTTAGCAATTTCGACATCAAATTCGAAATCAACGACCCCAAAAACCCCTGGATACCAAGTTTGGAACTAATTAATCGGAATATAGGTGAAAACATGATTTTCACTTATATGGGAGGTAGACGTGGCAGTCGACCGATTCCGCCCATTTTCAATACCAACTCCTTCTAGCCTAAAAAGGATAAATCCAAAATTTGGGATCCCTAGCTTTCTTCTAGCTCCTGCAATTGTGTTTACAAGAAAAAAGAACGGACAGCGTCAAAAAGTCTTGAAAAACGTAATTTTTATGGAAACAAACGTCAAAACGTCATTTGGGTCGAAAAACGTCAAAGACGTCAACCTGGCATCACTGGGAACTTCAAGACTTTTTGAAGCTTTTTGGTTAAAAATTACGTTTTTTATGTTTGAAGATTGGAAATTATAAAAAAATAGGATTACTGTCAAGTTAAAAAATATTTTGTATATGGAAAATGAGTTTATTGAATTAATATTAATTTTTTTATATCATGATACATACATATATCATGAGTATTTGTTTCTATAAAGTATATTTTTAACTTGAAAGTATGTATTTATGGTTTCAACACTTTTCAAGCAAATTTGAAAAGCTACTTAAATTTGTAAACCAATAAGATAAAAATTAAAAAAATGTAATAATTTAAAAAAACTAATTCCAGTTGGCCTACCCATGTGATGTTGAATTTGAATTCGATCCTGTTTGGTTTAATGACTATCTTAGGTGCCAGTCGACCGATTTTGCGCATTTTCAATACCAACTCCTTCTAGGGCCAAAAAGGATAAACCCAAAGTTTGAACCTCTTAGCTTTCTTCTAGCTCCTTCAATCGTGTTTTCAAGAAAAGTGGACGGACAGACGAATTCGGGGTCGGTGATCTCGAACATGGCGGCCAAAATTTTAAGATTTCATCAAAACGGTATGAAATTTTGTATAGGGGGGTGTCGCTGATTTCGAATTTGATGTCGCTAAATTCAAGATGGCGGATCCAATATGGCCCAGTAGGTGTAGGGTATATATAAGTCGGCTTTGCCCGACTGAAACTTACTCCCTTGTTTAATTTACACAATGTAAAGTAATGAGTAAATTTTAGTTTTCTTTAAAATATATAAAAATGTTGCTCTGTCAACAGTTATAGTGCAAAAAATCTTGGCTCTATTATTTTGACCATGAGTGTAAATTTTTGGACCCATAAGTCCCATATTACCTTCTGTTCTAATGAATTAATATTGTAGAGAGAGCCTTCGTTATATTACGTGCTCATATTTTGAACAGTCACGCCCCCTTTTGGAAAAATCCAAAATCTCTAGCCATGGTCTCACACAATATTTATGCGCGATTACAGCTTCGTAGGTCCACTGGTGGTTTCAGGAGAGCTACTATATCTGATGCGCCCGTTTTTCAAAGTTGCCACGCCCCCTCTTGGGAAATAAAAAATCCGGCTCGAGAGTCTCAAGCCATGCTCTCTAGGTCTACTGGTGTCCTCTGGAAGGTGAATACAGACATCCGGACAGACAGACCAACAATGGGATTTTACAATATGTGAAAATTAGGGATGCCAATTTTCGAGACCTTTGACAATCCCGGGATAATCGGTATTGGAATATGCAATCTCGGGATCCCGGGATTTGAATTTTTCTCAAATCAACCAAAATTTACTTAAAAAGATTGTATATTACATCGAATTGAATTCTTTATACTATATACCCTACTATTAAGGCATTCAATCCCGAGGCGTTTTTGAAAATCCAGGGATTTCGGGATTCGAAATAACAATCCCGGGATCCCGGGATTGGTGCGGGATTTTCCAATTGAATACAATAACTAATATAAAATTAAAGAAAAAACTTTTGCAACAATATTTTAAGTTTAATTTCATTTTAATTCAACAAAAAAATAATCCCTATATCCCTATATGTATTACAAAACTGATTGTGTGTCAGTCTGTCTGTTTGTCCGAGCATCACGGCTAAACGGCTGTACCAATTCTCTTCAAACTGTCAGGATAAATTCTATAGGTGTCGACATGTAACATAGGGTATATGCGGTTGGGATTGGACAAAGGGGCGTGGCACCTCCCATACAACACAAAACATATCTACAAGGTAATTTAGCAACTATTGAATTGAATATTGAATATAAAAAGACGAAATTTAGCACGAAGTTGCATAATAACTTTTCCAAGCTTTATGCCAAATATGTGAATAATTGGACAAGGGGCATGGCACCGCTCATACAACACATAACTTAAATACCAGCTAATTAAGCAAAGATTGAATATATTCTAATGAAATTTGGCATGTAGTTCTACAGTATGTTTTCCCACCTATGCGTCGAATATGGGAACAATTGGACAAAGGGGCGATTCACCTCCCACACAACACATAACTTAAATACCAGCTAATTAAGCAACTATTGGATATATTTGAATGAAATTTGTAATGGAGTTGTACTGCTATGTGTGGAATATGGGAATAATTGGACAAGGGGCGTGGCACCGCCCATACAATTTTCTACCCCATATCACGGTTAAACGGCTTTACTGATTTTATTGAAATTTTAAGGTAAAATTGCGTTAGTAATGGAATTTGCAATAGGACTTGCGTCCTTGCACATTTTTTGAGTGAATCATAACGGGTGGGATTACAGCTGCCGCCAAGGGCGTGGCCATTTTTTTGTGAATCATGACTGGTGGGATTACAACTGGCACCAAGTTTCACGGGGGGAATTAACCATAAACTACAGCATCCATTGAAGTTGGCTCAAATTCCTATATATATTTATTTTAAAATTTTATACAACCCGTGCAGCGCCGGGTATGTAACAGCTAGTATTTAATAAATATTATTTGTTTTATTTAATACAAAAAATATGTAAGATAAATAAAGTCAAACAAAAGGTTTTTACTTTTAAATTACATTGATCGAACAAGTTTGACATTTTATGTGATATTTTATTATTTATTTTGCCACACTGATTCCAAATATAATCATAAAATTCAACCAGCTCCATTTCATGCTAAACATGAAAAACTCATTTTCAGTAGTTTTAGTATTAAAGCGGATACACCAATCTCTAAAGTTTTTCAAAACTTTTGAAATTGGTGTCCATTCAAAAGCTAAACACACACAAAACCATTTATCCAATTGATAAAATTTTTGTCAATATACAGTCAACAAAATAATTTTATCAATTAAATCTATCTTTTTTGTCGAACAAAAAAAATTTGCTAAAATTGGAAAAATTTACTCAGATCGATAAAAATGTTTTGTTATCCGTTATTGACAAGAATGTTGTTAATTTTTTTGTGTGTTTAGCACTAAATCTATAAAAGTGGGCTTTTTGTATTTACCAATTTGATCCCGGGTTTACGGGATTTAGAAAACGTCCGGGATCCCGGGGTTCCGGGATTCGGGATCCCTGGATTGAATGCCTTACCTACTATATCATTTTTAAAATTGTGCAATAATCCAACAATATTTAAGGTTTTTATTAATAAATAAAACATTGGATCAGTAAAAATATAGTATGTCCGATTTTAATCGGTCGTCATACATACATATATTGGCGCTACAACCCTCGAGGGTTTTGGCCGAGCTTCTTAATGCAATTATCATGGGCAAGTAATCGGTCGTCAGGAAACGCAAAAAAACCTTTTAAAAACCATCAAACATTTTAAAAGGACAAATTATGATTGGGGATTGTAAGTTTTACAAAGTTAAAGTTTGAATAACTTTAAAATACATGAAATAAAATATTGTTTGCAATTGATATATTCTTTGGAATCTTGGATTCCCGTAGGGTGGCCAGATTTTGAAACCGCGAAATCAGTACATTGAACTAAAAAAATCAGTACAAATCACTAACTCTAACTCGAGCCTCGGATTATCCCATATATCCCGTATAAGAAAAATTAAATTTTTGGAAAATCATTTTTAAAAATTTGGAGTAAAGCATAAAATTATGGGAATTTAGTGGAAATGGTAAAGAATTCTTTAAAGAATAAATCCCTCTAAGTAGCTGATTTTTAAGGACTCCCGAACTCTTTCAGGTGATGGACGCTCCAGTTGGTGGTAAATACCACCCGTAAAGCTTTTGAACTTTAAATGTAAAATTTTAAAAAAATCGGTTTACGTCACCAGAACTACTTTTCATATATCGGCGCTCATACGTTGACACCTCGTAACTAAAAAATTGTAACGATTTTGTTTTTAAAACAGAGCTTTGTACAGATTTGTTCAATTTTAAAACACGTGTGCTAAAAACAAATTTTAAAACGTTCAATTTTAAACATTTTTTTCAAAATAACTGTACTTTAAGCATTGTTTGAATTATTTTAAAGAACGCCCAAAGAACGAACCAAAGCTGGACATTAACTAGATAATTAGTTAATATTTCATTAACGAAGTTAATTTTTTGGTTAAATTTTAACATTTCAGTTAATTTCGAAAACCATTAACTTTTTCAGTTAGTTAAGTTAAATTTCTTCGATTAACTAGCATTAGTTAACTTTGAAACAAAAAAATTTTTTTATTATTCCATGTAAAAAAAAGTAAATATTAGGAATATATCGGTTTCGGTTCCGGTTCCCAGAGATTTTAAAATATCGGTTCCATAAAGTCAAAAAAGTTTAATTTTAAAGTGAAAGTGAAAAAGATAAAATTTATTAACAAAAACTGGATGATACGAAAATTTAACTAAAATGTATATTTCAAAACTGTTATTTCATTTATGAAATAACAGTGAATTTTGTAGAGGTGAATTTTGTAAATGTGAATTTTCTAAAGGAATTTTGACAAGGGTTAATCTTGGAAAAGGGAATTTGGGTGAATTTCGACACCGTGAATTTTGACAAGAGGAATTATGACTCGTTCCCGTTTTTCATTTTTGTATTGGGAAAAAGTACTGCATTCCGCCCCGACTTTTCTTTATCCGAATGGCTCTAGACTTCACATAAGTCATTTTTATATACAAAGGAACTAAACTGGCCATAAAAACACAACTCAAAATTGGGTTTTTGGAGTTATGCCACTAGAATCCTCAGATAGTTATCGGCATGCTATCAAAAGACAGAATTCATATATTTAATTTTTGATGTATTTTAACCTTTTTTAAAAACTTGGAATCCATATAAAATACGGAAATTAAAAATTTCAAATCATGATTTCCGAAGAACATGATTTTTTTAGTTGTGCCTGTATTGCAGAGAATGAGCGATATATCGAATTACTAACATTTTCAGATACTTCTTCATGGCTTTGCTTCACCTAACCATGTTAATAATAATAAAAGGGGATTTACACTGCAACATTATTTTATATTAACATGGTTAGGTCTTTTGTGACCTAACCATGTTAATAAATTGGAAAATCTTCATGAATATCTGGACGATAAAATATCAATGTCTGAAGTAGGGATTGGAATCCCGGCCTTTTTTCAGTCCCGATTGTTTCATGTACAATTTGCATATTTTAAGTATGTGGAAAGATGCAGCAGAGATTCTTTTGTAATATAATTTTCGACCACTTACTAGATATTGACGATTAGTAAACAATGCTATGTTTGTTTGTTTTAAAGTTTAAAAATCCACTTTTTATTTAAAAAAAAAAAATAGAAGGAAACTGTGATTTTTTGTTTATTTTTATTCATTGATACTTCCACTGAAGTTTTGAAAGTGCTTCTGAATTGCGACGGTAATAACAGACTGATTGCATTATCCACGATCTCATTTCACTGGGATGTTACGACTGATTTTCCAAAAGGTTATCAATTAAATAGCTAGAGTCAAAACTAGAATCAAAAATATACTTAAAAAAAATATTTTTTTTCAAGTTCCCCCCGAACCGAAATCCTGACTACGGGCCTGCCTATGATATTTGTTCTTCACCAAACTTCATTCGTTTCATTATTATTATATAATATTCCAATAAAATTTGTACGCCTTTAAATGAATATTAGTAATTGTTTCATACACGAAATTTCGCTTTTGATACAAATTTTTTACATTTTTCAAAGCAAATTTGCATACTGAAGGCTGCAACCGATCGAAAAAAGGGTCTGTAATTGCAGGAATTGGTTAGGTCTTTTGTGACCTAACCATGTTAATAAATTGGAAAATCTTCATGAATATCTGGACGATAAAATATCAATGTCTGAAGTAGGGATTGGAATCCCGGCCTTTTTTCAGTCCCGATTGTTTCATGTACAATTTGCATATTTTAAGTATGTGGAAAGATGCAGCAGAGATTCTTTTGTAATATAATTTTCGACCACTTACTAGATATTGACGATTAGTAAACAATGCTATGTTTGTTTGTTTTAAAGTTTAAAAATCCACTTTTTATTTAAAAAAAAAAATAGAAGGAAACTGTGATTTTTTGTTTATTTTTATTCATTGATACTTCCACTGAAGTTTTGAAAGTGCTTCTGAATTGCGACGGTAATAACAGACTGATTGCATTATCCACGATCTCATTTCACTGGGATGTTACGACTGATTTTCCAAAAGGTTATCAATTAAATAGCTAGAGTCAAAACTAGAATCAAAAATATACTTAAAAAAAATATTTTTTTTCAAGTTCCCCCCGAACCGAAATCCTGACTACGGGCCTGCCTATGATATTTGTTCTTCACCAAACTTCATTCGTTTCATTATTATTATATAATATTCCAATAAAATTTGTACGCCTTTAAATGAATATTAGTAATTGTTTCATACACGAAATTTCGCTTTTGATACAAATTTTTTACATTTTTTAAAGCAAATTTGCATACTGAAGGCTGCAACCGATCGAAAAAAGGGTCTGTAATTGCAGGAATTCAATTGAATGTAATTAAAATGTTTTGTTTATGTTTTTGTCAAAAAAATTGTTGTTTTGTTTTCAATAGAAAATTGAACTATTTAATTTAACTTTTAACGAAGTTAACTTTTCAACGAAATTAACTTTTTAATTTAACGAAGTTAAATTTTTGATTTAATATTACTGAGTTAACGAAGTTAAATTTTTGATTAACTATGACAAGCTTTGCCTAAAACTATTCTTTGATTTTTTGAAATATTCTATGATTTTTTAATGTAGAAAAGAACAACAGTATTATCAATTTCAAACGACTAACGATAGAGCAATACGATTGAAATTGAAAGCATTTGTTTTAAAAATGAAAACATAAATGTATTGCAGAAAAAACCATGTTTTAAAATGCAAATTGAAAAAAAATGTTTAATTTTAAAACATGTTTTTTCTATCAGTGTGCTGGTTCATCTTGCTGCTGCAATAAAAAGTGACAGGGACAAATTCTAATTAATAAGGTTTCTGCAGCATATACTGTCATACATATACTTGAAAGTTCGTCATACATTCCATATAAAAATTAAGTAATAAAGCCTGCAAGAAGAATGAGCTAAGGATCCCGACAGCAGAAGAACTAGGGCAGAGCAACTCTCATTTTACTCATTCGATCCTAAGTCTACGAATTATTCTACTAACACCACCACCATATCATCTGGATTTGGTCAGATTGTGTGTAGAGTGTAATTGTAGAAGTTCTTCCCTCACCCGTCTTTGTCATTCAAAATGAAAACTATGGTGGGTGGCGGTGACAGCGAATGTGGTGGTTCCGGAAAGCAATTCTACACTGATTATCGAGGGATGAAATTATTATATTTTTGCGCGTTATTTTTATGTATATGTAGTTCAGAAAGACGTTGTGAAAGGAAGCATTCAATGAAATACTTTTGTATTTTTTGCATTACGTTTATGTTCTGTATCCTAGTTCTTAAAAAAATCTCAAAGATGTTTTGACATTAAACAACTTTTAGGTTGTAAGCGTTGTAACTGCTGAATATATGCAAATAGAGCTTATGAGCAGAGTGGCCAGAAGTATTCAGTCGAAATATTCCGCATTTTATAAAAAGAATATGTTACTTCAATGGAAACATTCCACTGAAAAATTACCCTGTTTTGTACACGAAAACCCTTTATTAAGGCCAGGGGCGGATTAGCCCCTTCTTGGGCCTAAGGCTAACCAACAAATAAATTCCGGGTTCAGTGAACGCCTTTAATGACTGAATTTCTAGAGGTACTCATTTTGTTTTAAACCATTTTCATTAAACATAGCTAGAAATTTAAAAATATTAAAGAATATTAAATCCAATAGCATCGTTTTATTCTGTTCTCTGACAAGGCTTTATAGAATTTTCATGGAAATAAATTAAAATGTTTAATAGGATTTGAAAAATCTTCTGTCAAAAGTTAAAGTTAACATTTTGCTCAACATTTTCAGTTGACCAATATTTCATGGAAATACATGTAGACATATTGCTTATGGAGGGCCGAAAAATGCATGGGCCTAAAGCTATAGCCTTTTCTGCCTAAGGGTTAATTCAGACCTGATTAAGGCCCAATAACTCAATTAAATCCTCACTAAATCGTCTAAAAAAAACACCGATAAAGTAGCTAATCATTGATATTTATATATATTTTAACATATGTTAACAACTCCAAAAAATCAACAAACATGTATTTTTGGAAAATCATAAAACATTTTTTTCAAGCAAAACCTTTTTGAGCAAAACCCGAATTGTTTTCGGTTTTAGTGAACTAGTTACAGTCGAACCCGCTTAACTGAAACACGAATTTGTGAGACATTTAATTTCAATTATGCGTTTTTTGCACTTAAGCTTGCTCGACTATTACAGTCGAACTTTCATGTAGCTTTCTTTGCACCAGTGTTGTATTGGTTTTGCTCAGAATTTATCACCGTAAACGATATTTATTACAAATAAGAATTTCCTATAATCTATTATGTAAGACTCCCTCAGTTCAATAAACAGCTCATACGGAACTCAATAGCCAAAAGTAGAAGTTGTTTCATATACAAAATTTCATAAGGGAGTGTCGGGTAATTTGGCACGTCGGGTAATGTGGCAGTACAGCTTTTTTCTATGTTGGTGTTGGAATTTTTGAAAACTGTAAATGACGAAAGTGGTTGTTTTACTCAAGCTTTACTTTCTGTAAAAATCGACTCGATCGCACGTGTTTGTACCGGTGCGACACAATTGTGTAAAAAAAAAACATTTAAAAAGTTTAAATTCAGCTATTGCGTTAATTTTGATAAAAGTGGTGTTTTTTAAGATATCGGGAATATCTTTAATAACATTAGGTATCTTTAATAACATGTATATCTTTAATAACATTTACTTTGCAGTGATATTACTCTAACGAAAACAACAACAAAATATATATTTTATTAAAAACAATATTTTTTATTGGTGCATTCGATTGGAAATGTTTAGAAACGAATTTTTGACATGGTCCGAGGTTCCAAAACCACATATATAAGGGTAAAAATGTGGTCTTGAGACCAAGTTATTTTTTTTTGGTCGATTTGATTGGAAATTTTTAGAAACGGATTTTGGACATTGTCCGGGCTCCAAAACTATTTATAGGTGGCTTAAAATGGGGTCTTGAGACCACATAATTTTATGTTCGAGGTACTTCTTCCTACTGTGTGGGGGTATTTCAGCTTCGGTATAGCCGAAGATAGTCCACTCTCTAGTTTTTAGCAATATTTGATTACTGACATTGTAAGCTTAAATGTGTAAACAAGGAAAAAAAAGTCATTAGGGAAATAATGAAAAATCTTCAAAGATCATAATAATATTATTTAAGATTTTTCAAATCATCGTATATTAGATCTACTGATCATGCACTGAGAGGAAAATGTTTTAAAATTGAACGATTTGGTTTGTAAAATAAAGCTTTCTACAGATTTGTTCAATTTACAAACACGTGCACCAAAAAAAAATTTTAAAACGCAGTCATGCAATTTTAAAATAATGCACTAAAATCTAATTTTAAAGTCAACTCGTTCTATTTGAAAAATTTTTTTTTTTAAATTGAAAACAAAAATTTTTAATTTTAATGAAATTGTTTTAGAATTAAAAAAATTTTTTTTGAAATTGGTTTTTAGCACAATGTTCTAAAAATTTAATGACTGCGTTTTAAAATTTGTTTTTAAGCACGACAAATCTGTTTCTCCAACGTGTGTGAAATATGGTTCAACCTCCACTTGATCTCCAACCCGTTATACACGTCATCTTCAACACCTTCGAGTTCAACTGGAGATCGATCAGAGAACACATTGAGAGTAATTGTGTTATTTTATAATATGGCAATACCGTTCTGAAACACCGAAAATATTTGTCGCACCTGGCAATGATTTAAAAAGTATAAGTGAGAACTTAGACGTTCGTACAAAAAAGTAAGCGATAACTGAGTGTGCTAAGAGTTTAGCATGTATCATTTGTAGATAGAGTCGAAGGTTCGAATCCTACCAGCGATTGTACAAAAAGACACAAAAATAAATTGGAAGAAAAGAAATCTAAAAGCAGAAATAAAACAATAATTTTTGGTTCTTTTTTTGGAAAATACTGGGACGGAGGTCGACTTGAGAATTGCCTTAGAGTTCAAGTGGAGATCCAGCCCTATCTCCATTAGAGAATTACTATGTTCTCAATTGGAGATCAAGTGGAGTTACAATGTTGGAGATTAGAGAAGAGCACTGGAGTTCCAATTGAACTGCAATCCATCTCCAGCTTTAATGCATATTGGGACGTTTCGTGCGTTTGACGAAGATGCTTATAGCGCACGTGTGAAAGCATTGCGTTGGCAGCGAATTGATGCCTATGTTCGCGAACATAGGAAACTCGAAAATTGCGCGACACAGATCTACATGCTGCCAAAAGAAAGAATTCGTATCTTAAATTTTTTATGTATTTTAACCTTTCTTACTTCTTCTTAGCTTTGCTTCACCTAACCATGTTAATAATATTTAAAGGGGATTTGCATTGCGACAGTTGGTCTTTTGTGACCTAACCGTTATAATAAATTGGAAGGAACCAAAAAGTAGAAGGAAACAGCGTTTTTTTTTGTTTATTTTTATTCATTGATTCTTCCATTGAAGTCTGGAAAGTGCTGCTGTATAGCGACGGTACATATTTTCGTACAATAAAACACCTACTCGCGATTTTAATGACTATGATTGTAATAACAGACTGATTGCATTATCCACTATCTCAATTCACTGGGATGTTACGGTTGATCCTCTAAAAGTTATCAATAGCTAGAATCAAAAACATACTTTTAAAAAATGTCCATACATTTTTTTCAAGCCCCTTTCGAACGGAAATCCTGGCTACGGGCCTGTGTATATTTGCTACAAAATGACATAATTTGGAGCAAATTATGTTGTATGTTTGTTTTTTTGTTGAAGTTTATATTCAAATGTAGTATATTTGAAGCAAACGTGCTCCAAACATATTAATTCTTTGCGTGTATATAGGGATATCAGCAATATTTTTTTGAAATGACCCTTCTAATGCCACAATTCTTATGCCACAATTCCTATGTCACAGTTTTTTTCCGATTAATTAGGTAATGGTTCGAATAACAAGAGACTCAATATTTACTTTTTGTGTCTTGTAGGTTGAGCACAATTACAGCGACCACGTCAAACTTCGTAATTGTTCCGACGACGCGTCGTCGGCGAGCGTTGTTTCTGTCAAACTCACTACTCTACATAAAAAATTTTTGATCTAACTAAAAAAAATTGTTAATTTACTATCCCATACAAAAGTTCAGAGAACACGAAATCCGAAACAATTTCCATCGGTTAATCTAGTTTAGATTCTAAACGATAAAAAATTGTTATTTTACAATAAAAAATTGTTATTTCACATGTACGCGAAAGCATGATGTATAGAGCACATTCTATTTTTAGATTTAACAGACTATACTGAGTATACTACGTACATTTAGACACTTGTTGAATAACACTAACATTGTGCAAACTATATTTTCTAAACAATTATTTTTTTTCCTTGCGGCCGTTTGAGAAATATTGCCAATTTTCGAAATTTGGGGTTATGGCTCCACTTACTTGAGAATATTTCAAGAACGATAATTTTGATTGAAGTTATCGGTGCCGGAAGTTGGATTTTACTACCATTTTTGACAATTTTTCAGATCGAAGTAAAATAAAATAATTTTTTGCGGACAGAAGTAATTGCAAAAAAAATCGTTTTATTTTTTCATTCAATAGGGCATTTCATTGTGCAACTTCTGTTCCCGATTCGGGCGTGGTCGGATAGAATTGGACAAAGTTATTAACGATTTAGTGAAAAGTGATATTTTACATATATATAAATATATATATACATATATATAAATATATATATACATATATATATATACATATTTTTTGGGATGCAAACATTTGAGCTATTCAAAAACAAGCAAGTATAAGTTGAGTTTTTGGTAGATTTGTATAGAAATGATAAATTCTGGTCATTTTTTACCCGAAATTCCACTTTTAAAAAAATTCAAATTCTAAAAATGCACACTCAGAAAAAAATAGTGGTTAATTTGGTCAATAGGATACATTACTCTTGAAATAATAGTAGAAACTAGTTGAATTAATAGGAAAAACTAATTATAATTTTTATTTAATCATTTTCCTGTTAATTCAACTATTTTCTACTATTATTTCAATAGTAAGAGCATCCTATTGACCAGATTTAATAGTATTTAAAAGGATTTTTTTCTGAGTGCAGGGGAAATCTATGAAGTAATACAAAAATTCATGGAATTGATATTAAATTTGACAGAATTAAAGAGAAACTTCCGTATGTATTTTTTATTGAAAACTTTCGTGTACCAAAAAAGAATATGACGCCAAAGGTTTTTTCTAAATTAGATATCAACTGTATTTCTCATACAATTTGAGGTTTATTTGAAAAGCAATAAGTAAATACTTCTGTTTAGTTTTTAAAAAATGTTCTTTAGTAATTAGCAGGGCTAATTTTTATATTTACAAAAATATGAAATATTTAAATCCATATTTTTAACATTTTCAGGCATAAATCCATATTTTCCACATTTTTATTTTTCATCCATATTTTATCATTTTTTGGTTTTTTTCATCCATATTTTCGAAATTTTTTTAAATTTTGTATCCATATTTTGGACATAATTTTTTAAAATTTAAATACATCATTGCAATGGTCAGTGTGGACAACTTTGCGTGTAAAAACACTGTAAGTGCTTTTAAAAAACACGCATGCGTGTTAATAGAACATGCCAAAAATCTTGAATGTGTGTTTTTTTATTTATTAAAATAAATATATAAATATACACTAAAAGATAGGTTCACTTTGCAGTAAATTCACGACGTATTAATACGTCGATTTTAGAATGAATCCTTTCCTAATCTCCACTTTGGGTTTGGTCGAACCGTGATACATATTGTCCGATGATCGCGAGTTATCGTAAGTGGTACTTTTTTTTCGAAAATCGTTTTTTTATTCCAAATGGTTCCTTAGCTTGTGCTGCATCTTTTTACATACATACTTAAAATATGCAAAATGTACATGAAACAGTAAAAAAATTAACTGTCAATTTCATCATATCTCATTGTTTCCAATGGAAACTTTCCATACAAAATTCATCAGCAAAAAAATAAAAAAAACCGTCTCCTATAAAATTTCAAAAATCGCACATATGATAAATTTGCGCTTAGGGAACGATATATGTGTTAACCCTCTAACCTCCTAACGTCTATTGCATATTTTTGATAAGGTTTAACATCGATCTAACTAGTCAAAAATTAATATTTTTTTAATATTTTTCAAAACATAAATAGTAAATGTCAGCATTAAGATAAAGTTTCTACGCATCCGAACCAATATCAACAATACAACATCCACTATCACATCCCTCATATAATCCCTATATATATTACACCGTCCGACATTAAAAAACGCACATGATCGGGATTGACAGATTCTGTTAGAGGGGGTTAAAAAAGAGTCTCCCAGTTTTTCTGGATCAGTTAAGAACTGCTACAGAAAAACTGGGAGACACGGGTACCCTTTTTAACACCCTCTAACAGAATCTGTCTGTCCCGATCATGAGCGTTACCAAAATTGGTTTTTTTTCGAACGGTGTTATAAAACTGATTGTGTGTCTCTCTGAGTGTCTGTCTGTTTGTCCGAGCATCACGGCTAAACGGCTGTACCGATTCTCTTGAAACTTTCAGGATAAATTCTACAGGTATATGTAACATAGGGTATAAGCGGTTGGGATTGGACAAAGGGGCGTGGCTCCTTCCATACAGCTAATTAAGCAGCTATTGTATATATTTTAATGAAATTTTGAATGGAGTTGTATAGTATGTTTTCCCTGCAATGTGTCGAATATGGGAATAATTGGACAAGGGGCGTGTCACCGCCAATACAATTTTCTACCCCATAACACGATTAAACGGCTTTAATGATTTTATTGGAATTTTAAGGTAAAATTGTGTAAGTAATGGAATTTGCAATAGGACTTAAGAGTTTGGATTTGGACAACGGGGCGTGGCACCTACAACAAAAAATACGCACAAAAAAAAAAGTCGGTAGATTTAACCGAAAAAGACGGTTAAAAACGCTCCAACCCTTCTTCGTCGGTTGATCTAACCGATGAGAAGTGGTTGATTTACTTTAATGATTTGTTGGTTTACAATTTTTAATTGTAAACATACAGCAAAAATTTGTTTCGATACATATTTTTTTAGTAAGAAAACCATTTAAATTTGTTGGTCTACAATTTTTAATTGTAAACATACAACAAAAATTTGTTTCGATACATATTTTTGTAATAAGAAAACTTTTTTCGATGAATTAATTTTTTTCTTCATTTGAAAACAAACTCCAACAACCAAAAAAAAAACATATTAAACACAAAAATATATTTCGAAAATGTAAGATTGCATGTTTAAAAAAATAAATATTAGCTTGAGCGCACAACTGACACAAGCACTTATTTTCCAAAAGTAGTATTACAAGCAAAAAACTCTGTTTGGCTCTGCTCAAGCTGCCTCTATAATCTTCTTTCTTTGAATCCCAATGATTCAACCTAAAGATGCGCCTATGGTAAATTGCACAAGTTGGTGAAAATTCAAATTTAACCAACAATTGCTGTAAAAGAACCTAAAATTTCTGTACAACAACAATTTTTTTCGTTTATTTCAACTATTTTTTTTTACCATTTTTTGTCAGTTAAATCTACCGACGAGCTCGGTAAAAAAATTTACAATTTTCATACATTTTGAAATGCTGTACGTCAACCACTTTTTTCGGTTAATTTTACCGACCTTTTATTTTCTGTGTACATAACGGGCTAAGGAGTCCAGGTACTCATTCTAGTATTGATTAGACATTTTTAATGATATTAATATCAATAATAATAAAAATTCAGTTTGCTGCATTTTACCATTCGCTACTTCAGTGAGTTGGCGTGTGATGCAAAGGAGAAGCAATTCTCTTGTGCGTCATACCAATACTTACTTATTGCGTCGCTTGGATAAAATAAAATGCATAAAGAGTGCTGACGAGGATCCTTGGCTGGATCCGAAACAGCTGTACACTCTGCCAGACTGAGTTTTTGCTTAGTTGTACCTTTTCCAAAATTAATTTTTTGGAAAATGAGCTAAAACCCATAAGTAATACATTCACCTAACAGCACCAAATCCAAAATTTCAGCGAAATCCCTTGAATAGGACCCGAGTTACAGAGCTTTAAACATTTTAAGGCGTGGCAGTGGGTGGAACTCTAATTTTCATAGTCAACCCTCTGCCCATTCACCACCCAGCACCAAATACAAAATTTTATGGCGTGGCAGTGGGCGGATCTTAAAGTTCTACAGTCAACCCTCAGCTTATTCACCTCCCAGCACCAAATCTAAAATTTCAGCGAAATCCCTTAAATAGGACCCGAGTTACAGAGCTTTAAAAATTCTAGGGCGTGGCAGTGGGCGGATCTTAAATCTCCATAGTTAACTCTCAGCCCATTCACCATTCACCACCCAGCACCAAACCCAAAATTTCAGCGAAATCCCTTAAGTTGGACCCGAGTTACGTAGCTTTTAAAATTTTAGGGCGTGGCAGTGGGCGGACTGCAAATTTTCAGAATCAACATGTTACCCATTCATTACCCAAAACCACATATAAAATTTCAACGAAATCGGTTAAACACTGCATGAATTATAGGATTTTAGAATAATATTTGACACGCCCAAAGTTAATAAAATGGCATATAGCCTATGATGAGTTCAATGAAAGTACCTACATTTTGACATGTGTTTCATTAAAATCGGTCAAGTATTTCTTGAGTTATAAGGGAACAAACATACAAACCTACAAACCTACAAACTCACAAAGAATTTTATATAAGTAATAGATTATTTTTTCCTTTGGTTTTTATTTTGGCAGCAAACAATTTGATTCGATTTTTTTCGTTTTTTGAAAACAAAAGCGCTTTCAAAGTTCTTATCGTAGTGCTTGTTGTTTGAGCCGCTGGGAAAATATATTTTCCATTTTTCTCCGTGTATTCTTTTAAGGTCAACCATGTTAATCTAACAATAATTCGTGTCAAATTAACCACTTTGTTCATACAAAATTATTGTCATGTTAACTCAACACGGTTTTTAGCGTTAAGTTGACATTCTAACTCATGTTAAATCAACTCTTAAGAATAATGTTGAAATATAGCTTCATGTTAACGAACAACATGATGTATCGTGTGGAAAAATATTAACCACAAAATTGGTTAAAAATTGATTACCTTAACACGGTTTTTGTCTCTGGGTGTATTCACCTAGTGTTATTGCAATACACGAACATTTTGTTGCTGTTGAACACAAAAAGAATCAAATTTGTTCCGACTGTTTTTTTTCCCATATCTTGCGCTCCGCGAATGGTCCCGAGCTAAAAAAAATTAAAATGTAATCCACTTTGTGACAGTCATGAAGCCCTATGTGAATTTCAGCCTATGCGAACATTTCGCGTTTCGTTTGAAACCATTTGCCGAAACATTCGCATTTCGCTCAATCTGAACGCACTATTATATATATTACGAGTTATTTTTAACTTTGAAATTTAAGAGTTATTTCTAACTCTTTTTTGACAAAAGTTAAAAAAGTTTCAAGCTCTGGTTCATACAGATGAAGTACAAAATCATAAAAGTATGTATACTTACATTGAATTAAATTGTCAGTTATTAAGTGGTATTTAAAAACTTTGTTGCGTTGCACATGCTCGTACATGCTCAGCACGCCGCTTTCTGTCATGCACACAAAAGCAACGATTTCTACTTGTAATTCGAGTATCAAAATCAGTGCGTGAAGTATGATCAACGGGTGAAGTGCATAATAGGGGTAAATAAATGGATTTTGTTGAGAAATGTTTTTATATTTACTTTTACAATTTTATATTTTTCCATTTTTTTATTTTTACATATTTTGGTTTTTCTGCAGAGTATAATACATTTTGACGCTTGTTCAATAATGTTATCAAACTGCTAAGGGCTTAGAGCGCACTGCAAACTCCAGAGTGTCCAGGTTCCAATTCCGGGATAAGTAAAGTAAGTAAGTTGAAGTTTTAAGTAAATACAAAGTTATTACAAATTGGTATAAACAAAAATAGTAAGAAAATACTATAATATGAAATGTAATAATAAAAAGAAAAATTAATAAACAAAGAAAACAAATTTTGTAGCTTTTTATTGCTAATTGAATCAAAAAATTTCACAATATGCGCCAAATGGAAAAACTGTTGAATAAGTATCTGGTTATTTGAGTTATTGGACATAAAATTACCAACATAAGTTTTTACGATTAAGAATAAAATGGTAGGCATTACGACTTTTTTTTCTGTGTGTAACAATCGCAAAAAATAGTCAGAGGCAGCCTAAGGATATACCACAAATAAGTAAGCAACAAGTCGGTGGAATTAACCGAGCTATGTACTTTTTTCTTCGATGTACCCCTTCAGTAACAGTCAAGTCAGTGCCGGATTAGTCGAAGGCAAAACCCTGTGGCCCGCTGCGAAATGGCACTCAATGATACATTTCCTGGTGTTTGTTTGCTATTTTTTTAATCTTTTTATGTACATTTTTTATCATTTACATAAAAAAAAAAAATTGTTTTTTTTTTCAGAATATTGACTCCCTAAGACCTAAACCGAAAAAAAACTAGAGAGTGGACTATCTATGCCGAAGCTGAAATTTGGTCTCAACACCCATTTTGACCCATTTATATGTGGTTTTGGTAGCTGGACCATGTCGAAAATCGATTTCTAAACATTTCCAATCGAAAACAGCTATAAAAACGACTTGGAAAAGGTTGACCTTTTTTTTCGTTAAATGGGAGCCACCCCCAGTTTTTGTCCGATTTGGCTGATTCTCGAATCTAATCTCAGTACCCAAAGTTTCAAGTCGATATCTCCAAAACTGCAACCGCTATCGTGCGGACGGACAGACAGACTAACATGGCTAAATCGACTCCGGCGGTGATGCTGACCAAGAATATATATATTATTCCATACCGGACACGCCTCCTTATGGGCGTTACAAACGTTGTGTCAAAGTTAGTATACCCTGCCACAGTGTTTGTGGGGGTATAAATATTATTATTATTTATTAATCTGATATCTTCGCATATATCGTACCAATAATGTCAATGTAGTACCAATGTACTTTTGCCCCTGCTACAGGGTAAAGGTTGTTAGCGAAGTTGGATCAAGTGTTGAATAAAAAGTCTGGGTATTACTAGGCAAACATTTTAATTGTAAGCTACTGCCCGACAAATTTTAAAACATTGTGCTTAAAACCGATTTGAAAGCAAATTTATCAAAATTTAAAACAATTTCATTCAATTTAAAAATTATTATACCCCCACACTCACTGTGGCAGGATATACTAACTTTGACACAACGTTTGTAACGCCCATAAGGGGGCGTGTCCGGTATGGAAAAGTATATATATATATATATTTAGCCATGTCCGTCTGTCCGCACGATAGCGGTCGTAGTTTTGGAGATATCGACTTGAAACTTTGGGTACATGTTTTTCTCGTGAATACTGTGATCAAGTTCGAGAATCACCGAAATCGGACAAAAACTGGGCGTGGCTCCCATACACCGAAAAAAGGTCAACATTTTTCAAGTCTTTATTATTGCTGCATTCGATTGGAAATGTTTAGAAACGTATTTTTGACATGTTCCGAGGTTCCGAAACCTCATATATAAGGGTCAAAATGGGGTCTTGAGACCAATTTTTTTTTTTTGGTCGATTTGATTGGAAATTTTTAGAAATGGATTTTGGACATGGTCCTGGCTCCAAAACTATTTATAGGTGGCTTAAAATGGGGTCTTGAGACCACATAATTTTATGTTCGAGGTACTTCTTCCTACTGTGTGGGGGTATTTCAGCTTCGGTATAGCCGAAGTAGAGTCCACTCTCTACTTTTGAAGAAAATTGTTCAAATTAAACGAATTTGCTTTAAAATTAGATTTTAGTGCATTGTTTTTGAATTGAATTTCATGCATATTTGCATACATATTTTCTATTTTTCTACATATTTCTGTTTTTCCCCCGTTTGTTTCATTACACTGCGTTACAAAAAAAAATGGTCAGAACTTGTGGCGCCACCTATTACACGTTGTAGGTCTGTCCAAAAAAATTAAAACTGCAAACCAATTTTTGTCGGTGTTGCCCTATTTTTAATGATAACTTTAGAAGCGTACAATAGATGTGCAAAGGATATAGCTTGTTGAAAAGAATAGAAACAGACGCTTCAATCGGTGTATAACTTTCATTTATAAGATGAAAAACGCAGAAGTTATTACTGTAAACATCGCGCAGACACAATTTTTATATAGCATAATACTAATAATACTAACAAAAACTAAAAATACATCCAATTCCGCGTTCAACAAGCCAAAACTTGTTCAAATCCGTTCAAAATTGACTGCAGTATTTAATTTTTCGCTGGAGCATTTTAGCTGATTTGTTTTTTAAAATATAACCCTTTAACCGACTAAAAAGCAGAAAATAAATTCCCTTTAAATTAATTTCCGCAATTTCGATTTAAAATTAAGGGTTTTTGACTGGTTTGTTCCTAATGTCAAATTTTGAAGTGACCAAAAAACTGTTTTTTTACTCTGTTTTTTTACTCTTTTTTATTTAGTCTTTTTTAAAAAATTTTTTTTTACCTTTTTTAAAAAAAAAATTCCCCCCCCCTATTTTTCTTCTTTTTTCCCACCCCTTTTTAATTTTTTCCCGAACGCGAACCTAAGTACAACATTTTAGTCCTGTAGCTTAAAAAATACGAACGTTAGTCCATCCCGAACTTTAAAAAGGCTCCATCCCCTCCCCTTTATCCCCACACCCCCCCATCAAAGGGAGTAAAATTTTATTTTGTCAATAAGAACCCACCTACCAAATTTCATCATTGTAGCTCGCAGGAAGCGGAACTTATGCCATTTAGTAGAATGCATTGTCACCGGAGTTCTATCAGTGTGCCAAATTTCAGCTCTCTAGCTCATAAGGAAATGTATGAAAAAGCTCGCCGCAGATTTGAGGATATATATATATACTAGCTGTTACATACCAGGCGTTGCACGGGTTGTATAAAATTTTAAAATAAATATATATAGGAATTTTCGACAACTTCAATGGCGCTGTAGTTGATGGTGTATTCCCCCCGTGAAACTTGGTGCCAGTTGTAATCCCACCCGGTAGGAATCACCCAAAAAAAGTCCAAGGACGCACTTGGTGGCAGCTGTAATCCAACCCGGCATGATCCACCCAAAAAATGTCCAAGGACGCAATTGGTGGCAGTTGATATCCCACCCGGTATGATTCACAAAAAAAGAGTCCAAGAACACACTTGGTGGCAGCTGTAATCCCACCCGGCATGATTCACCCAAAAAATGTCCAAGGAAGCATTTGGTTCCAGTTGTAATCCCACCCGGTATAATCCACCCAAAAAATGTCCAAGGACGCTCTTGGTGGCAGTTGTAATCCCACCCGGCATGAGCCACCCAAAAAATGTCCAAGGAAGCACTTGGTTCCATTTGTAATCCCACCCGGTATGATTCACCCAAAAAATGTCCAAGGAAGCACTTGGTGCCAGGTTGTAATCCCACTCGGCATGAGCCTATGTTACATGTCGATACCTGTAGAATTTATCCTGAAAGTTTCAAGAGAATCCGTACAGCCGTTTAGCCGTGATTGAGGGCCAAACAGACAGACAGACAGACACACACTCAGTTTTATAATATATATAGTGATATAGTCAAGCCAAAGAAAGTTAATATAAGGGTTATAAAAAGAGGGCAACACCGACAAAAATTGGTTTTTCTCTTCTAACTTCAGATTTTGGGGGTGTAATCAAAATTCCTGGTATGCAGATGTCATTTTTATGGACAGACCTACAACGTGTATTAGTTCTGGGCGACCGTAACGCAGTGTTAAGGGAGAGGACCAAACTGTCAAATTTTCCTTTAAAAATATTAGTTTTTAGACGCGCTTGTAAAGCTCGAAAGTTGGAAAAATCGTGGTATATACTGCCGTGCTAAGCTTAAAATACTTATCTGCTTTTTGCTTATTATAAAAAAATAATTTTCAAGCTACATTTTCTAATATTAAATTGGAATTGTTGGTTGTAAATACATTTAAATATTGTAGAATAAAAAAATCATTTAAAAAACCAAAAAAAAAAAAATTAATGAATTAAAAATTATTTGTAGAATCAGAAAAATACGTTCAAAAACAGTTAGTATTCATTTCAGGCGGTCATCCCATAAATACGTTTTAAAACGAGAAAAATACAATAAAAAAAAAACAAAATTATTAGTTTTCCTGATGACCTCCCCATTAGGGCAATATGTAAATTTTTTGTTAAAAAGGAACATATTGCTCCTTTAGGGGAAAGCGGGGAAAATCCACAATTTAATTTTGTTTCTTGTATTTTTATCATTCTGAACTCATTGGGCATTTTGTTTTTGTGAATATACCAAAAATTTTAGAAGCGTAAAATAGACATTTATGTAAAAAAAAATGTCCACTGCAAAGCTTCATTTTATTTATTTATTTTTTAAAAATATTTTTGTGTAAAGGCCCAAAAAAACCAAATTTTCATTTATTGATCCTGACCGCCCAAAATGGATAATTTATGTTTTTGTTGTTTTTAATTCTAAAACGCATTATTAAATAATTTTTTTTTACTCGACCCTTCTTTGATATTAGTAACTTTAAAAACAAATTGAGGGAATGCATTTTTCAATTTCTAAAAATCCAAAAAAAAAAATCGCAATCATTCGGACAGACATACAGACAGACCGACATGACTAAATCGGTTCAGTTTTTGATGCTGATCAAGAATATTTTTCTATACCGGTCACGCCTCCTTATGGGCGTTACAAACGATGTGTCAAAGTTAATATAACCTGCCACACTTAGAAATATACCTATAGATATTATAACCAAATTTTTCCGTAGATGCCCAAATTATCAATCATGCCGTAGGGCCACACGCGATGCGGCCCTGGTCAAATTTTATATCGCAAGCAAAATCAGTATTACCCCCTAACCGTAAACATAATACGAATTTTTTTCCAGCGGTATTTGCGGCATTTCACACTCGTTTTTCCGTCACTTTTTTGGTTACAATTTTTTTTCTTGTTAATGAAATCGGCCGTTTTGGTGCATTCCAACATACATTGTAAAGCCTGGTGGTGTTCGTTTCATCAAGCGCACATCATGTCATCAATTATCTAATATAATACCACAGGGAAAAAACGCCAGAACGGTTGGACGGGCAGTCGTATTTGCAGATAGAGCGACCACCAAACAATATCCACAACAATTTTGTAAATAGCCATTTCAATACCCCTTTAGCCTCTGACAGTATGAGACATTTTTTCGGATAGCTCGTTTTTTTGGTGTTTTTTCAGCGGATTTGAAATTTGCCTCGCGTTAAGTTCATTTTTGTGTTTTTTAGCATATTTAAATTAATGACCCCATTTTTGTAATTAGCATTTCAGGTTACGTTTTGATTTTTGTGTTTATTTTTAAAATAATATTAGGTTAGGTTAGAGTGGCGGCTAATTGCCTCACATAGACCATGTTGGTCCATAGTGTTACCACGACTCTCCGTTCACTCAAAGTTTACAGTCCTTCCTTCGTGATCATCATCCAATCCGAAAGTTTTCGTCTGCAACGCGAAGTGCTTCAATTAAGAGATTTTTAGTTTGGACACCTCCTTTAATGAGTTAAAGAAGGCTCCTCCTAGTATTTTGAGTCTGCATCTGACCAGCGCAGGGCAGTAGCAGAGCAAGTGTTCAAGTGTTTCTTCCTCATCAGGTTCGTTACAGTTCCGACACCAAAATAATATTAATAAAATGGGAAAAATAAAATAACTCTTTTGTATTGTCAGTAAGAGTCTGTCGCACTGTTGACAGATTGAGGGAAATTTCCCTAAAAAGCGTAATTTTTTAGGCAATATTTTGGAAAAATGTTAGTTTTGATATGTATCTCTACGATGTCCTTTACTTTTTACCAAAATCTGGAGTTCCTATCTTCAATATTCGCCAAGAAAAACATTGAATCATAATTTCGGCGGTGACAAGGTGCAAAATAGGTAGCAAAACGGCTCCAATTTGATTCCAAAAATCGCAAAAGTCTCGAAAATCGTCTCTTCAAAAAAAGTGCCCAGCTGCTGGCACCCATTTACAATTCACTGTAAAAAATTTTAAATTAAGCATTAACACTAGTTTATTAATTTGTATGTGTTGATTATTCTTTCAGTGGTCACTCTTACCATTTAAACTGAAAAAAATTATTCGTGAGATTTTATTAGCAAAATAAATGGAAATAAGTGAAAATGGGTGCTGTCTTCAGCTTCTCCCTCATATTCAGATCCGCAGTTTTTGCAAGTGAAATAGCTCCTTTGCATGTGGGCACATTTTGCAGGATGTTACGCCAAGGGTGCCAGTTGGTGGGCACTTCCGCTATTCTAACAGAATACAAATTTGTTCTTTCCATTTCATAATAATTAGAGAGCGGATTTTTATGCAAATGCATATTTTACGTCGGATTAACTCCGGACCAAGACAGAAATGTTTTTTTTTTAATATTACGATTTGACCACATAATTTTTTCATATTTGCATAGTTTGCATATGTTTTGCATATGTGCATATTTTGCATATTTCTTGCATATGTTGCATATTTCTGACTATTTTTTGCAGGAACGTATTTTGTTATAGCTACAAAAAAATTGCGAGAACCAACAATTGGTCTCAACTCGTATTCGAATAATGCCTAACCAACAGCTCTCGAACAGGAGCTAAATGTGTCTTCGACCACATTTTTGACCAAGTAGTGGTCACGATCTTTTGACCAGGACCTAAATGTGTCTTCAACCAAATTTTTTACAAAGTGATGACGGCCGCCTCGAATTCGGATTCGATCTGCAGATTTTTCCAGGCGTGGAACTCCATCATCATCCAGAATCAGCAGTTCAATTATTGTTATTATGGTAAGAGAATTATTATTATGATTGTGAACTATAGTTGCATTATGAAATGTTTATGCTGTGTAACGGCTTAACCATCTACACTAATGACGTGAAGGAAATGGGAAATCGACTGTGTCCCGATGCGACAAAATTTTATTAAACTTTCAAGTTGTATAGCTAATAAAAACACTCTATATAACCCTTAAACCTGTTGAAAAGCAGAAAACAAATGTAATTTTAATTAATTCCCGAAATTTTGATTTGGGCCATATTGTATCCCCCATCTTGAATTTTGAAAATGCGACATCAAATTCGAAATCAGCGACCCCAAAAACCCCCCTATACAAAATTTCATAGTGTTTTGATGAAATCTTAAAATTTCGGCTGCCATATTGCCATTTTGAATTTTTAAATTCCGACATCAAATTCGAAATCAGCGACCCCGAAAACCCCACTATACGAAATTTCATACTGTTTTGATAAAATCTTAAAATTTCGGTAAAAACACGATTTTTACTTATATGGGAGGTAGGCGTGGCAGTAGACCGATTTCGCCCATTTGCAATACCAACTCCTTCTAGGGCCTAAAAAGGATAAATCCAAAATTTGGGATCCCTAGCTTTCTTTTAGCTCCTGCAATCGTGTTTACAAAAAAAGAGGACGGACAGACGGATAGGGTGACGCTGATCAAGAATATATATACTTTTCCATACCGGACACTTCTCCTTCTTGGTGTTACAAACATCAGACCAAAGTGAATATACCCATACCTCATGAGGTGTAGGGTATAAAAAGCGTGAAAATTGTTATTTTTTTGTCTTATATGAGAACCCACCTTAGTGTTTGTCCGATTTGGCTGATTCTCGAACTTGCTCTTACTTTTGAAGTGAAAAACATGTTCTCAAAGTTTCAAGTCGATATCTCCAAAACTGCGGACATGGCTAAATCGGCAGATCAAGAATATATATACTCTTCCATACCGGACACGCTTCCTTATGGGCGTTACAAACGTTGTGTCAAAGTTAGTATAAAAATCCTTTTATTTTCCAAATTGAACTTGAGTTTGTCATACAATTTTAGCTACATAGAAGGGGCGGCAAATGAAATATTTGCCCCGGGCGCCAAAATGCCTAGAGCTTGGCCTGCTTGTAAATACCTTTATTGTCTTCGATCAGAGAAAATTTAGTTGTCTTTGATGTACAGATGCGGTAAAAAAATACTCGCGGTCCAAATATGAAATTTCGATTTGTTTTCAAACCTTTCATAGTATCGATATTGGGGTTATTCGAAAACACTCCTATACCAAAACTCTTTTAAAAATGTACCTACATTTCAAACATTTATCCTGAGGGTTATACAAATTTTTCTCAAAATGTAGGGGAGTTTTTAATCAGAAAACTGCTTTTAGTAAAATATTTGAAAAGTAAGTAAATTTTTAAAATATTTTATCGATAAGTACTTAATGGATAAAAATTTACAGGTACTCGAGTACCTGTCCAAGAGACCTTTACAATACAAAAGGTTCAATAACAATTAAAAATTTAAAATTTCTACCGCATGGTTTTTTGTGTCCCGAGTTGATATTGGTAGTTTTTATTTCATTTTGGTAGTTTTTCAACTGAACATGATCAATGCTCAAAATATCCAAACTGTTATAACTGTCATTTTCTCAGGACTCCACCAATTTGGAACTTTTTATTCAAATAACTTATTCAAAAGACTGACAGACAGGCGTTACAAACGTTGTGTCAAAGCAAATATACCTGCCCCAAGGGACGTAACCAGGTGGGGCTTGGGGAGTTCGACCCCCCCCCTGAAATCTATGAAGTAGGGGAATCCCGAATCCCGGGATCCTAGTCCATTTTTAGTCCCGAAATTCCCGCTCCATTTTTTCCAAAATCCCGGGATTTTCGGGATTAAGTTTTAAATAAATTTCTTCATAAAAAGGATGAAAAAGAGGAAAAGTATAAATATAAAAATGTACATGTTAGTAGAAAACTAATTTTTGACCATCCAGAAATGAAAAAAAAAGCAAGTGAGTAAGTTTCAGTCGGGCATGTCGACTTATATATACCCTACACCTACTGGGCCATATTGGATCCGCCATCTTGAATTTTGAAAATTCGAAATCAGCGACCCCAAAAACCCCCCTATACAAAATTTCATACAGTTTTGATGAAATCTTAAAATTTCGGTAAAAACACGATTTTCACTTATATGGGAGGTAGGCGTGGCAGTCCAACGATTCCGCCCATTTTCAATACCAACTTCTTCTAGCCTAAAAAGGATAAATCCAAAATTTGCGGTCACCGATGAACAAAGCATGGGACACATTTTAACTAAACTCGAGAGGCGGCACAAATACAGCCAACTTGAATCACGTCGAGATTTGATCGATTAAAAGTAGGTTAATAAATAAATTAAAGTGGAGGTCCTTCGAGTTGCTGGACATCGACTTTAAACACTTAATTCGATTTTACTTTAATTTCTTTAATTCATGTTGTAGAAGTTGAGACGTTTAAAAAGCAAACATTCCAATGTATACATTAGAGTACATTATGGTTGTCCTAACTGAGATCTGGTAGGTAAGTACTAGAAGGGTGTACTTGAGGGCAATGACGTATGAGGCATTATTGTAGGTCTCCTGGAGATATATTATACTTTAAAATCGGATCATAAATGGTGACGCTATGATGAAATATGTCAATGCGCTACCCCTACGTTCGGTAAAAATATTAATTATCAATGCTCAAAATATCCAAACTGTTATAACTGTCATTTTCTCAGGACTCCACCAATTTGGAACTTTTTATTCAAATAACTTATTCAAAAGACTGACAGACAGGCGTTACAAACGTTGTGTCAAAGCAAATATACCTGCCCCAAGGGACGTAACCAGGTGGGGCTTGGGGAGTTCGACCCCCCCCTGAAATCTATGAAGTAGGGGAATCCCGAATCCCGGGATCCTAGTCCATTTTTAGTCCCGAAATTCCCGCTCCATTTTTTCCAAAATCCCGGGATTTTCGGGATTAAGTTTTAAATAAATTTCTTCATAAAAAGGATGAAAAAGAGGAAAAGTATAAATATAAAAATGTACATGTTAGTAGAAAACTAATTTTTGACCATCCAGAAATGAAAAAAAAAGCAAGTGAGTAAGTTTCAGTCGGGCATGTCGACTTATATATACCCTACACCTACTGGGCCATATTGGATCCGCCATCTTGAATTTTGAAAATTCGAAATCAGCGACCCCAAAAACCCCCCTATACAAAATTTCATACAGTTTTGATGAAATCTTAAAATTTCGGTAAAAACACGATTTTCACTTATATGGGAGGTAGGCGTGGCAGTCCAACGATTCCGCCCATTTTCAATACCAACTTCTTCTAGCCTAAAAAGGATAAATCCAAAATTTGGGATCCCTAGCTTTCTTCTAGCTCCTGCAATCGTGTTTATAAGAAAAGAGGACGGACAGAAGGACGGACAGTCGGATAGACGGACAGACGAGCTGAATCAACTCAGGAGGTGACGCTGATCAAGAATATATATACTTTCCATACCATGCAATCGCTAGCCGGTAGATCGATTGCGGGAGCTGCTAGAAGCACAGCGAGGGAGGGAATATATATAATGCTAGGCCTGCCATCTGTGGACCTGTACATACAAAGCTGCGCAGCAAAAGGCACCCTCCGATTGAGGGAGGCCGGTATGTGGAGACAAGCATCGTATGGACATTAGACCGTCTCGAAAAAATGAAGTCATCCGCACACCATCTAATTTGAAGCATATTTAGAAGGAGATTCCGGAAAAAATTTTCTTTTTTTTTTTTGGCCGATCGTAGAGGTAGCGCATCGACATATTTCTTCATATTGTCTCTATTTATGATCCGATTTTAATGTATAACATATCAAAATTTTTGTCTCGAGGAGACATACAATAATGTCCTAGAGGTCCTTGCTCCTAAGTACACCCTTCTAGTACTTACCCACCAGATCTCAGTTAGTACCACCCTAATGTACCATTCCAAGAGCAGAAAATTAAAGCTCTCGAAAAATCATTAAATTCTTGCAAAGGAAGTATACCGATTATACCATTAGAACTATTTATAAAAAATATAATTAATATTTTTACCGAACGTAGGGGTAGCGCATTGACATATTTCATCATAGCGTCACCATTTATGATCCGATTTTAAAGTATAATATATCAAAATTTTTGTCTCCAGGAGACCTACAATAATGCCTCATACGTCCTTAATTACACCCTTCTAGTACTTACCTATCAGTTAGTACCACCATAATGTACCATTCCAATTGCAGCTCTCGAAAAATCATTAATATATTTGCCGAACATAGGAGCAGTGATGCTACATACTTTTTAAAAAATCCCTACACTGGCTGAAAAAAAAACGTATTATTCCCTAAGATTACAAAATTGTTTCCCTTTTCCCCCCGTAATTTAATTTTATCAGAGAACTTGGACAAAAGTGAGTGCAGTTTAATTATTTTGCATATTCTTGCCCCCACTAAATTCGTTCAAATGAAAATTTGTTCAAAAGGGAAAACAATGGTGAAGCTCATAATTCATTGCATTTTTAATTCAAGAGTTGCTTTTGTTCATTCCGATTAAAAAACCGTACAAAATTGTTTAAAAATGTCTTTTTTTATTAGTGAATTAAATTACACCCAATTGCCAACGGAGAGCGATGTGATTAATTTCTTATTATATCTGCAGCGTAACAGTGATCGAAGGCGGAAGTTGGATGCATTTAAACAGGAAGCTTTGAAAAACTTTATCATTTTGTGGAAACGCGCGGGTATTCCAATTTTATCGGAATCAGCTATTCGTAAACGTTTAGATAAGCTTGCGAATGTTACTATAGAATTGCTAAAAAAAACCCTTAAGATGTAATATAAATAAGCATTGAAAGACCTCAATATTTACACGCTTATCCATGCCATTCTCAAAACACCGAGCGCTTTGTTCATGTAGTGCATGAATCTGCCATGGCGGTCACCGATGAACAAAGCATGGGACACATTTTAACTAAACTCGAGAGGCGGCACAAATACAGCCAACTTGAATCACGTCGAGATTTGATCGATTAAAAGTAGGTTAATAAATAAATTAAAGTGGAGGTCCTTCGAGTTGCTGGACATCGACTTTAAACACTTAATTCGATTTTACTTTAATTTCTTTAATTCATGTTGTAGAAGTTGAGACGTTTAAAAAGCAAACATTCCAATGTATACATTAGAGTACATTATGGTTGTCCTAACTGAGATCTGGTAGGTAAGTACTAGAAGGGTGTACTTGAGGGCAATGACGTATGAGGCATTATTGTAGGTCTCCTGGAGATATATTATACTTTAAAATCGGATCATAAATGGTGACGCTATGATGAAATATGTCAATGCGCTACCCCTACGTTCGGTAAAAATATTAATTATATTTTTTATAAATAGTTCTAATGGTATAATCGGTATACTTCCTTTGCAAGAATTTAATAATTTTTCGAGAGCTTTAATTTTCTGCTCTTGGAATGGTACATTAGGGTGGTACTAACTGAGATCTGGTGGGTAAGTACTAGAAGGGTGTACTTAGGAGCAAGGACCTTATTGTAGGTCTCCTCGAGACAAAAATTTTGATATATTATACATTAAAATCGGATCATAAATAGAGACAATATGAAGAAATATGTCGATGCGCTACCTCTACGATCGGCCAAAAAAAAAAATAACATTTTTTCCGGAATCTCCTTCCAAATATGCTTCGAATTAGATGGTGTGCGGTTAACTTTTTTTTTTCCCCCTATAAGGTGATACGGTCTAATGGACATGCCTCAATAATTAACGAAATCTGTAAGCTAGGAACAAGACACAAAGCTGAATGCCTAAGGGAACCGACAGACTACATCTGCCCTAGTTATGCATTTGATATGAGGTCCCAAAAATTGTTTCCGGATAGGTATGAATGGGGTAACAGAACGGTGACAAACGTTGACGACACTGTCGTTTTTACGGATGGATCCAAAATGGATATAGGGACAGGTGCGGGTGTTTACTGTGAAGCGCTTGGCCTCCAGACTGCCGAACGCTAGCAGCGTCTTCCAAGTCGAAATCTACGCGATAGAGAAAGCCGCTAGAGCCTTAGCTAGTCAAAACATACGCACACAAAATGTAATGATCTACATAGACAATAGGGCGGCCATACAAGCAATCACGTCGTACACAGTCATTTCGAAAGCAGAAAATATTTTCAATAAAAGTTATTGTGTGCAGAACTTTTTCTTTATGAAAAAATAAATTTATATTTATTTCAGAAGAAAATTTGGCTTTTCAGTATTAATTAATTTATAAAAATAATTAAGTTAAACTGGAAGCTTGTTTCACAAATCTTACTTAAGCATATTTATACCCTGCACACTAGTGTCCAAGGGTATATTGTTTTTGTCACACCGTTTGTAACGCCCATAAGGAGGTGTGTCCGGTATGGAAATGTATATATATTCTTTATCAGCATCACCTTCTGAGTCCATTAGTACATGTCCGTCTGTCCGTCTGTCTGTCATTTCGCACGATAACTGTCGTAGCTTTTGAGCTATCGACCCCAAATTTTAGGATTCCTCTTATTTTGGCGAATGATTGGACGGTATTGAAAATGGGCCACATCGGATAAGAGCCACGCCTATCTCCCATACAAAATGGCCTCCAATTTTATATTATTTTCGTTTATCTTGAGAAATACTTAACCGATCGCCTCCAAATTTTGGCACTCCTCTTATTTTGGCGAATGATTGGACGGTATTGAAAATGGGCAACATCGGATAAGAGCCACGCCTATCTCCCATACAAAATGGCCTCCAATTTTATATTATATTCGTTTATCTTGAGAAATACTGAACCGATTTGGATGCGGTTTTCTGCATTGGGTTGGAAATGAGGTCGGGAACGAAATGGGAATGAAACTGGAACGAAATGGAATTGGACCGGAACAAAATGGAATTGGAACCAATTAACTGGAATTAACTAAAATTATCGATAAATATTGGAAGATATCGATAAAAAATCAATAAATTATCGATAAATTATCGAAAAATTATCGATAAAAAATCGAAAAATTATCGATAAAAAAGTCGATAAATTATAGAAAAATTATCGATAAAAAATCGATAAATTATCGAAAAATTATCGGTAAAAAAAATTGATAAAATATCGAAAAACTATCAATAAAATACCGATTTTCGATAAAATTACTAACATATGGTCTCTGAATGTATCGTACTCGCATGTGCAGGGCAATATAGCTTTGGTCAGACTGAAGATAATTCTCTTACTAGTTTAAATTGAATTTTGTCTTTTCTAAAGAAACGAAAACTCAACTACTGAAAATTATTAATTCATTCTTTTGCACTTTTATTAACTTAAAAATAAAGTCTATGGTCTTTTATATAAGCAAAAACTATATTTTTTTCCATTAAAACTTGTAAAAAATTATTTTTTATTTTTGTTAAATGTATATTGCTTAACAAATTATGAAATTTAACAGAACTGAAGAGAAACTTCAGTATGTATTTTTTAATTGACAACTTTCGTGTGTCGTTAAATATCACGCCAATAATTCATAAAGGTTTTTTTTGTCAATTAGATATCAACTGTCGCTATCAAATCCAAAAAAATAGGTATTTGAAAAATATATTTCAATACAGTTTAATAAGCCATTTAAAAAACATAGTTTTTTTCTTCAGTATTCGTAAACAAATTTTTATGAAAACCCCCCTTTCCCCCACAATTTTTTTCTGGTTACGACCCTGCCTGCCACAGTGTGTGTGTGTGTGTGTGTGTAGGGTGCTCATTTGTTTTATAGTATTATGTGCTCCACAAGTCTGCCCTTAATCAAATCAATGTAATAAATGTCTGTTTAAAATTTGAGCCCAATCGACGACACAGTACCAAATCCAAAATTTCAGCGAAGTCCCTCGAATAGGACCCGAGTTACAGATCTTTGAACATTTTAGGGCGAGGCAGTGGACCGTACATGTTCATAGTTAACCCTCTTCCCATTCACCACCCAGCACCAAATCCAAAATTTCAGCGAAATCTCTTGAATTGGACCCGCGTTATAGGGCTTTAAAAGTTTGAGGGCGTGGCAGTGGGCGGGCCGCAAATTTTCATGACATACTTAACCCTACCTCTACCCCTTAGGGGGGCTCCCATACAAAAGAGACAAAAAACCCGCCGAAACCTGTAGAAAATCGATTAAAATCCCCACAGATGCTTAGAAGATGCCCCTAGAGGAGCGAAATGTATGACCGACCCTCATTATTTTTCCTCAACCCACATTTGCGTCTTTGCCAACATGCAGTAGTTCTTGCGCTTGGTGTTAGTCTTCGCGTTCTGCCCAAGTTTCGGGTTCAGTGGAAAGGAAATCTGTCTGCAACCCGAAGAGTTCGAAAAAATGTATTGTCTCATATGTGACAAAATGGCTCAAATCTTTCCAAATTATTTCTTGTTTCGAACTCAGTTCAATTATTTTTGTGCCTTTGAAACCAACAACTCGTACTGAACTTGGAGGTTCCTGGTCACCCTTCCGGACTAATGCATTTTATTTTGCCTCTTGTTCCTTTTGGTTCGTGTGAATTAAAAGATGAAATGTAGTCAGCTTCGATTGGAGCAGTTTCCATTTCAACCGATTCAATGGATGAAAGTCTTCTTATACGAGTGTTATTTTAGTTACAAGACTTTCATCCATTGAATCGGTTGAAATGGCAACTGCTCCGTATTTCTCAAAAAAAAAGTTGGAATTTGAACGTGAAAAAAGGAAAAGACCAAAAAAAAAACAAGATAAGAATAAAGGTATTCGTTTAAGAACACATGAATTCCAAATTTTTTAATCATTTTTAATAAGCATAACAAGAAAATTTCGTTAAAAATTATAATTTTAATTTGTGTTTTTGACTTATAAAATTAGGAGCTAGAACCAAAAAAAATAAAACGGTTTCGGTTTCGGTTCCGATTCCAAAATAAAAAAATTTCGATTCCGGTTCTCAAATTTGCAAAATATCGGTTTCGGTTCCGATTCCGGTTTCGGTTCCATAAAATATAACGGTTCCGGTTTCGGTTCCGGAACCGGAACCCTATGTTTCCCTATGAAAACATAATAATACAAAGTGTTTTCTAGAACTTTAAATTTTTTGGTATCGGTGGACCTTTTGGTGGAAATGCCCATAGTAGTTGTTCGACTAATCGAATAGTCTCACCTGCCGAAACTATCAAAGGTAGACAAATTTTGACAACGGATTCGAATTTAGATTTATTATCCCTTTCGCTACATGTTTTTCATTTCGAGCCGTAAAAATCTTTTCTCCGTGCATAAAAGAGACGTGTATGTTTGTCACCAGTAGACGCGAAAACTGCAGCACCGATTCTCACCAAAATTTATATGTGTGTTCTAGGGGTCGTGAGTCGTGACATAGGATAAGTTTTGACACGCCCACTTTTACCGCCCACAAGTTAGTAAAAACTGCTATATCTCAGACGTTTTTGATCACAAGAAAATGAAATTTGCCATGAACATACTATAAGACCCCAGCCATAATCTGGGCTACAAATTGGCGGGAATAGACAATGGGCGTGGCACCGCCCATACAAGTCAATATTTGAAAATGCTGTAACAGCGCTCCCACACAATGTTTTCCAAAGAAATTTGGCAGATGGCTTCTAAGCTAAATCTAAATCTAAGCTAAATGGAACACAACGGCGTAATTGGACAAAGGGGCGTGGCACCGCCCATACAAACCATTATTAAAAATTTCCATTATTGGGCTCCCATTGAATATTCTTCAACGGGAAATGGTTCTATGCCTTCAATGCAACATATTGGAATTGGACGGCGGGGCGTGGCAATTCCCATACAATTTCATATTTTAAAAAAAATGTTACACTTGGGCTCCTAATGAACATTTTTCAACGGGAAATGATTTTATGCTTTCAATTCTAAGTTCAATGTTACATATGGACGGAATTGGACAGCGGGGCGTAGCACTTTTTATACAATTCAATATTTCAAAATGCTACACTTGGACTCCCAATAAAAATATGTGACAAATATTTGCATTAATTTATTATGACCTTAAAGGCAAAAATAACTTTTTTAGGGGCAGCAAAGCGGACCGGACACTGCTAGTTATAAATAAAAAAAACAAATATTTGAAAAAAAAAGTTATTCGAAAGCAGTTTTTTGGAATGTTGCCATATGGCAACAAATTTGCTTAACGGTCTAAAAATTGTCAAAATCAAATTTATTCCATATGTGCTTAAATTCATATCAGTTTATGTATTACATTTAAAAACTACCTTTTTTTTAACAAAAAAAAACTTTTTTCCTAAAAAATACAAAAAATATACTTACATTTACTTATACAGGGTGTCCCGCGCTTCAGTACAAATAATGAAAGAGGTGATTTCTGGGGTCAAAACAAGAAAAAAATTGGGGGGGGGTCAATCTGTCCCCATGTAGGAGCCACAGATGAAAGTATGTCGAAAAAAGGTTTCATTACGTTTTAAGCCACAAATATTGAACACACTAGTTCTAAGCTACTAAGCCGTCCTTGAGCGTGTTAGAAAGGCAATTGAATAACAAGAAAAAGGTTACTGAAAAGTGAATAATGCATTTTTGTTCTTTGGAAAATTCTCTACAAAAAACCTCTTAATAATTTTTTCTCTACGATCAATAGTTTTTCCTATAAGTCCGATTATGTCAACATGCCTCGTATTTTTCTCACACTAGTTCAATATGCCCTTGTTCGACATACTTTCCATTTTTCGACATACTTTCCTCCTACATGGGGACAGATTGATCATAAAATACATATAATATAATGCATAAAATAGTTATATGAATTAAGTAATATTTTAAAAATTCAAACCATTTTTAAAAAGTAATTTTTTTTTTAAATTAAAATTAAAATTTCTGAAGTGATGTTTTCGGTAAAAAATTTCTCGACGATATGGTGCAATAAAAAACGAAATTTGTTGCTATTTACCAAACCGAAAAAAAATGTATACAGAAATACTTCTAATAAATTAGAGAAAAAATAACATTAACTTTTTTTTGTAAATTGTACCGAGGGTGGTCCACGTAGTCTTAAAGTGTGATGTTGCCATATGGTAACAAATTTGCGAAAGTGTTATCCTAGAAAAGTAACTTTTAAGTATAGATTCGAAAATGTTTGCAGCGTGGCACAAAATGGGTTAAAGAAAAAATGTCTATAGAAAAATGTCCTACCGATTTTGATTTTATTTTGCTTGCAATATTTTCATTCAGTTTGCAATATTTTCATCAGTCACTTCACGAATGTATTACCGGAGTCAATCTCTGAAAATTACCTTTGGCTTATGATGTTTCTCCAACTATTTCGGCTCTAGCAATTAACATTCGTGAGGTGGACAATTTATGGAATATAGATATTGAAAAACTATATAAACCGCCAGGATATTCGTTTCAACACATAAAGGGAGTTCACAAAGGTTTCACATTGATCGACTTTATGATCATGATATTGTTGTATAAATATACAATAGTCATAAAAATGTTGTTGCATTTTTCGATACTAAAAATTTTACGACCAATACAGCTCAGCAAGCTGTGTTTTTCGACATTCATACTCACTATTCCTCTAATTTTAAAGTTGTTGTCAAACAAATTGTACGAATTTGTGAAAATTGGACTTTGGGACCATTTTTAATGCATAAAACGTGCACGACTTGCAACAAAGATCGTTGAGACCACCTCTTCCGACCATCAACTTTGGCCAGATGGCCACTTGCACCGCCGGTTACACGAATACCGGGCCCAGAGGATTTTGGAAGCATTTTGAATGCATTAAACATGTGAGACTGCTTGAAAATATTGAAACAAAACTCACGTGAACCACAGAATTACTTCCGACAGTTGATTTGGGTTGCATCACCACCTCCGCGATTGCTGGCGTGCACCCCGGGGCCAACGAATTAGGTTAGGTTCGACATTTTTTCAAATATGATTATATGACAATATGACTTTATGATTACTTGTGACCTTCCTTATAATATAAAAGCTTTATAAAACCCTAAATTTGTTTAATAATTTTTTTAATTTGAATTTTAAATTTTTTATAGTAACTGAAATTCAACATTTTCGTGCAACTACTTTTTACGTTTAAGCTTTCAAAGAATTACAGTAAGTTTTTTGTTTTATAACTTTACAATCTATTGAAATTATTCCTGGAAATTGCATATGACATTGACATTGATGGGTTCTGTCGGCATATTCGAAATCGATGAACGAAAAAATTTGAAACATCATATGAGGTTTTGATAAAAGTCAGGGGCAGTCCAAATGGTTCTGAACTTAAGTGTTGAATATCTCAATTTCTCTTTTGCCCTCATCAATTGACCAATTTGTTACTGTAAGCAGGTTTATCCAAACTATCACAGCTCACTCTAGCGACGAGTATATAAAGCATGCGAAAAAAATGGTTTGTGTATATGCTTACCATAAAAATCTCATGTCAATTTAAGCTATAATATGCAATATGTACTATAAACATACATGCTATGAAGAGTTCATTGAGAATTCAAAGAGAAAGTGGTGGGTTGCAATTTCGGGACGCATTGGCAATCAAGGGACTTCGGGGTTGCCCCGGAATTCGAAATGTAAAAGGCCTCCAATCATTTGAAAGATAAGAAAATGTTAATTGTACGCTACCAAAGCTATACCTTTTGTTATCTTTGGTTATCTTTGGTTATCTTTGGTTTTCTTGTGTCTAGAATAAATGATAAGTATTGTTGTAGTTTTTAGTCTGAAAAATTTGTATAAATATCACCGTTCGGAATTGAATTTATACCCAAAGGAGTGGTTTTCTTTTCTCGCGCTGCACTACAAAACAACCTGAAATCAAAATAACCACATTAAAACAAGTAGACACGTTAATGGAAGTCTAGTAAACAACTACGAACAAACTTTTTTACCATTTAAAACTTTAATTCAAAAATAAACAAACTTATTTTAAAGTTGTTATCCGATAATTTCAAAAATTGTCCAAATTATATTAAGTTTGTCAGACCTTGATTTAAAATCGTGCCACTTTGTTTCAAAGTTGACAATAGTTATTTTAAGTTTTTTCACTTTATTTCAAAGTGGTTTTCATAAAGTTGAAAAAATGGAGTAAATACGATCGTACTTGATTTTACTGTTTTTATTTTCTGAGTGTATGTGAGAAAACACGCGCATTTGGGTAGGAAATAGAAATGCGAAAACTGTATTAAGATAATGGTTTTTGAATAATACATACACACAAAAAAAAGTCGATAAATCTAACCGAGAAAGACGGTTAAAAACGCTCCAACCTTTTAATGTTGGTACGTTTAACCGATGGGAGATGGTAAATTTATTGCATTTTTTCACGGATAAGTTGTAAAATTTTCGGTAAATTTTTGAAAAATTCACATTTAATCAAAAATGGTGGTAAAAAAGAACTTACAACAAAAACATTTTCCATTATTTGAACTATGTCAATAAATTCAGGTTTTTCATACATTTTGAAAAGTTGTACGTTAACAACCTTTTTCGGTTAATTTTACCGACATTTTTTTCCCGTGTAGGTGTAAATAACGAAACTAATTCATATATTTTAAATCTATCCCATACCCAAAGCTGGGTATAGTTAATTGAGATTTTAACTTCGTTAACCCGGTAATATTTAATCAAAAATTTAACTTCGTTAAATTAAAAAGTTAATTTCGTTGAAAAGTTAACTTCGTTAAAAGTTAAATTAAATAGTTAAATTTTCAGACTCACCTGAAAAAAACACATCGAGTCTAAAATTACACAAATCAAACTAAAAAAACTCGAACTCAATTGGCTACTCTCGGAGCATTCGAGACTCAACACCACATATAAAATCCTTTTATACAAAAGTGTAATCAAACCCATATGGGCATATGGGATTGAACTCTGGGGAACAGAGTTCAACTGCAACGAACGCAGTCGAAAATTCTGCGACAAATCGTGGGAGCACCATGGTACATAAAAAATGCACTCATCCACAGAGATTTGCAAATACCGAAAGTATCCGAAGAGATCACTAAACGTACAACAAAGTATGCAGATAAGCTTAAATTGCATCCAAATATTCTAGCTAGAAATTTGGTAAGACCCACCGACCTACGCCTAAAGCGTAACTATTATGTTGCATTTGATTAGATAGCCCCGGAACCCTCGTCGCTTCCGACTTCCCGATTATGCCGGCATACAGTCGATGTCAACATCCTATCCTAACCATTGAGTACTGCTTAACGTTGGCCAAATCGATGGATTAGGGCAACAAACATTTGTTTAAATTGTTAAATGTTAATTAAATTGTTAAATTGCATCGTTAAAAATTATTGTTAGTTCTAAGTATTTAGAAAGTATTTAAAAAACAAAAACCTAAGATTTTGGATTTATCCTTCTTAGACCCTAGAAGGAGTTGGTATTGAAAATAGGCGGAATCGGTCGACTGCCTCGCATACCTCCCTGTCTGTCCGTCTGTCCGTCCTCTTTTCTTGTAAACACGAATGCAGGAGCTAGAAGAAATCTATGGATCCCAAATTTTGGATTTATCCTTTTTAGGCCCTAGAAGGAGTTGGTATTGAAAATGGGCGGAATCGGTCGACTGCCACGCCTATCTCCCATATAAGTGAAAATCGTGTTTTTACCGAAATTTTAAGATTTCATCAAAACAGTATGAAATTTTGTATAGTGGGGATTTCGGGGTCGCTGATTTCGAATTTGATATCGGAATTTAAAAATTTAAGATGGCGGAACCAAAATGGCGGAACCAAAATGGCGGCAGAAATTTTAAGATTTCATCAAAACCGTATGAAATTTTGTATAGGGGGGTTTTTGGGGTCGCTGATTTCGAGTTTGATGTCGCATTTTCAAAATTCAAGATGGCGGATCCAATACGGCCCAGTAGGTGTAGGGTATATATACGTTGGCATGCTCGACTGAAACTTACTCACTTGTTTTTAAAAAATTTACCAGGTAATAATTTTTTTTTTTTAACTACATAAAATTTATTTATTGAATCTTCTAAAATAAAAATTAGAACTAACAATAACTTTGAACAGAATAATTAGATGAAAAATTATTTTAAAATAATTATTTCACCAAAAAATGTTGCGTGCTGCAAAAATTTCAGGGTTTATGGATTCATCGTGGCAAAATACATAAGAAACAACCAAGTTTTATCATTTAACTAAGGTACTGTCGACCAGTGCTATGTGAATATATTAAAATTGGACTGACATGGGGTTGGAGAAGGTTAGACCCCACCCACTTTGATTTTTTTGATGATCATAGTGAGTAAATATACTTATTTTCGGGAAGATTTTCGAGCATTTATAAGCATAACAAAAAACCAAATTATTTAATATTTTTTAACTGTAGGGTGTAGGGTGATAGTAATCGAATAATGCCATTCAATAATAAATAGAGGATAAGCTATGTGCGCGTTTTTACTCATTTTTTCACAACGTCCGTTGTTCAAACTAGTTTTGAACAGATTTTTTTTTCATTTGATGTCCGATCGACAAACGCTATATATCCTTTTAAATAAAATTCAGCGCTTTTAAAATTGTTTAAAATAAAAACTTTAGTTCAATTTTAATTAGACCTTTAAAATCAATACATTTCAAACGACTACAATGACACTTTGAGAAAATTATGATTAAAAATTTACCTACTTTCCAAACTTTTTTCGTTTGGTATGCAAAAAGCGGCGCTGTTTTAAAACAAGCTACACTTAAAAAAAAAGGTTTTGCGATAAAAAATTCCGCTGAATTTTGCATTAAAGTACCTATAACTGTGACCACTGGGGCAGACTATCCACTTTTTGTCGCTTAATTAAAAAAAAATGTTTGATACTGCAATAGCCAATCAAGCAGTTTTAAAGTTCGTGTCAAAATACGAACTTCACTTATATGGGAGGTCTTGGTGTTACAAACATCAGACCAAAGTGAATATACCCATACCAGAGCTGTGCGGTATCGATTACTTTTGTAATCAATTACACAAAAAGTACGACTACAAAGTAATCGTACTTAAAATTATATGAGTACGATTACTTTAAAGTAATCGTACTAAAAAAACCGAAAAAATCGAAAAACCGAAATAAAAATGTAATACTTAATCCAATAAATATCAAGTAGGGCTGGTGATTTTCAACACTTCGAAGCCTTCGAAGCTTCAAAGTTTTATTCGAAGTTTCGAAGACTTCGAAGACTTCGAAGCTTCGAAGTTATAACGTGCTTCGAACATATCGAAGCTTCGAAGGTTAAAAAACTTCGAAGTCTTCGATTTTTTCTTTGGAATAATATAAATGTACGAGTAGTCTTTTTTGGGCGAATCAGGCCAAGTTGATTCATGTCAGGTGGGATTACAACCACCAGGTGCGTCCTTGCACATTTTTTGGATGATTCATGTCAGGTGGGATTACAGCTGCCAACAGGTGCGTCTTTGGGACTTTTATGGTTGAATCATGTCAGGTGGGATTACAGCTGCCACCAAAAGCGTCCTTGCACCAAAACGTTCGGATAAATGAGGTTTTATATCCGCTCTGTAATCCCACCTGACATGATTCACCCATAAAAGTCCCAAAGACGCGCCTAGTGGCAGCTGTAATCCCACCTGACATGAATCACCCAAAAAAGTTCCAAAGACACTCCTGGTGGCATCTGTAATCCCACCTGGCATGATTCATCTTGGCCTGATTCGCCCAAAAAAGACTTGTCGTACATTTATATTATTTTAAAGTAAAAATCGAAGACTTCGAAGCTTCGAAGTTTTTTAACCTTCGAAGCTTCGATATATTCGAAGCACATTATCTACGAAGAACTTCGTGTAAACTTCGAAGCTTCGTCTAAAAATACTTCGAAGCTTCGAAGTATTCGAAGTCTTCGGAAAAACTTCGAACTTCGAAGCATTCGAAGTTTCGAAGGCTTCGAAGGAAAGTGACAGCCCTAATATCAAGCAATAAATAATTTTGTAATCAATTACTTGTAATCGTACTCAAAAAATTTTGTAATCAATTACATGTAATCGTACTCAAAAAAATTTGTAATCGTACTCAAACAATTTTGTAATCAAAATTTTGGGCACGATTACAGTAATCAAAAATGTTTAAGTACAATTACAGTACTCGTACTAAAAATATTTTTAGTACGATTATTTGTAATCGTACTCAAACTTTTTAAGTACGATTACGAGTAATGTTAATCAACTTTTTTTGAGTACCATTACTTGTACTTATACTCAAAATATTTTGAGTACGATAACTGTAATCGTACTCAAAAAGTAATCGTAATCGTACACACACAGCTCTGACCCATACCCAGGCCTGGATTAACCCTTAGGCAGAAAAGGCAATAGCCTTAGGCCCGTGAATTTTTCGGCCCTTCATAAACAACATGTCTGCATGCATTTGCATAAAATATTGGTAAACTGAAATGTTGAGCAAATTGTAAACTTTAACTTTTGCTAAATAAATACGAATTTAATATCCCAGAAGATTTTTCAAACCTCATTAAACATTGCAATTTATTTTCATGAAAATTCTATATTGCATTGTCAGAGAACAGAATGATTCGATGTTATTGTTATTAAATTTCGAGCTATGTCTAATTAAAACCGTTATGAACAAAATGTAAACCTCTAGAAATGCAGGTGTTAAAGGCGTGCACTGAACTTGGCATTTTTTTGTATACCCCCACACACTGGCAGGGCATTTTTACTTTGACACAACGTTTGTATCGCATATAATTTTTAAAAATTTTGTATTGCTGTATTTATTTGGAAATGTTTAGAAACGGATTTTGGATATGTTCCGAGGTTCCAAAACCAGATTGGTCAAAATGGGGTCCTGAGACAAAATGGGGTATCTTCGACATACATCTAAATTTGTCATATAGTGATCGGATATTTCAGCTTCGGCATAGCCGAAATTAGTTAACTTCCTGGTTTTTTGTAACATTTCAATTACAAAACATGAGGTGTAGGGTATAAAAATTGCAATTCCCTTCCTGAGTAATTAGAATTGGTAATGTATTTTTAAATTCCTCGGTAATGGAATTTAAATTTTTTCAATTTAAAAAAATTGCAATTCCATTCCTGAAAAATTGGAATTGGTAATGGATTGTTAATTCCTCTGGAATGGAATTTTTTTCAATTCCATTACTGGGGAATTTGAATTGGGTTTGTTCAATTCCTCGGGAATGATATTGAAAAATTAATATTACTGATTTATTTTAGTTGGGATTACATCAGCGTCTTGGACTTTATTCTGATGGATCATGTACAGTAGACCGTATCACCTTATAGGGGGAAAAAAAGTTAACCGCACACCATATAATTTGAATCAAATTTGGAAGGAGATTCCGAAAAAAATTTTCTTTTTTTTTTGGACGATCGTATTTCTTTATATTGTCACCATTTATGATCCGATTTTACATACATCATTGCCCTTAAGTACACCCTTCTAGTACTTACCTACCAGATCTCAGTTCGTACCACCCTAATATACCCTAATGTTTACATTGGAATGTTTGGTTTTTCAACTTCTCAACTTCTACAACATAAATTAAAGAAATTAAAGTAAAATCGAATAAAGTGTTTAACCCATTTTTGGCAAAAGCGGTCGACTGGTCGACGTAAATTAAAAAAATTCTAGTGACGAAACTAATGGACCGATTTTAGATCTGTTTTCGCTTAATGATGGTTTGGTTCTTTGGCAATAAAAAAAAAATTATCAGTACGATATGGGTGCCTTTAATCTGTGGTCAGGTGTGTTTCAAAAAACACACCTTTTTTGGACACTTTTTGAAATATCTGGTAAAATTCGAAAAACTTCGTAAAATTTCTGAAATGTAATTAATTTTATTAAAAAAAGTTCAAACTACAACTTTACATCAAAAATTGGGACATTTTAAATAAAAATAAAAAAGTATTTTTAAAATTATTTGATAATACAAAATCGACAAAAAAATCTTTTAAAAAATTCTCAAAATTCAGAAAAGTAATTTATAATAAAAATATCTTTTACAAAGTACTTGTTTTATGCCTAATTAACTTTTAATGTGTGTTTAACCCTCAGGAAAAAAGTTATACTAGTAAATTAGAAATCGAGTTGCAAAATTTAAAAATGTTTATAACACTAAATCTGCAATAGTAATGTTACCAGAAGTTTCCCCTATGAATTTTATCAAAAAATTCCAAGGCGTTTAGGAGCGGCCAAAAATGGGTTAAGGCGATATGAAGAAATATCTCAATGCGCTACCTCAAAATTCTCAAAATTCAGGTGAAATTCAGGTGAAAATTCAGAATTTTTTATCACAAAACTTTTTTCTGCCAAGTTTATTGTTTTTGAATAGCGCAACTTTTTGCATCCCCAAAAAAATGTTTTAACCCCCACGAAAAAAGTTTGAAAAGTAGGTCCATTTTCAACCAGGATTTTCTCGAAGTGTACTTAACGGATTAACGATTTCTGATACTCATTCAAAAGGAATTGAATAGCCCTTTCCAATGAGACCAATATTATATAAAATTTACCTGTGAGCCACTGTACTTGGAAAAGAATATGCAAAATACTTATGAGAGTCACTGTAAATATATATTTGCGGTAATTCCAATTGATCAGCCATTTAATGTTCTCAATTTTCTTTCTGAGGAATTGAAAAAATAAATTACCAATTCCAATTGAAAGTTTTTCCATTCCCGAGAAATAAAAAAATCAATTAGCAATTCCAAGGAATGAAATTGGTAAAAATTCAATTTCATTTCGGGAATTCAATTACAATTTTTTCAATTCCATTCCCGAGGAATTGCAAAATCAATTCCCAATTCCAACGAATGAAATTGGAAATTGGAAATAATTCAATTCCATTCCCAAGGAATTAAAAAATCAATTACCAATTCCTCTGGAATGGAATTTTTTTTTCATGTACTTTTATTCATTTGAATCACCTAATATTAACTTAGGTCTAACAACGATTACACGGCCGACATGGTTTTACTTCTATATTCTCATATAGTTTCTTATGTAAATGGACCTTTCTAAGCACAATGGCGTTCTCAGTTTAAATAATGCAGCCATTTTCGACAGACAATTGAACACCCAACAACTTTTATAAATTTTTTTAATTTAAGCTACAATAAAAAAGTTAAAAAATCGATTTTTTGGGAAAAAAATATGTTTTGTGTGGTAAATAAAAAAAATAAAATTGTATCTTTAAAAGTTTTGTACTGTGTTGTAAAATTCTCTACAAGTTTTCGATACAAAGTTTTACCGTCAGACGTCCAGATAACGGTCTAGAAATACTTAATAAATTTTTTCCCAAAAAATCGATTTTTTGACTTTGAGGCAATATAACTTTTTGACTGTAGCTTAAATAAAAAAAACTTGTGTATAAAAGTAGTTGGGTGTTCAATCTGTGGAAAATAGTATAGAAGAACTTCGTAGCTGCATTATTTCAAGAGTAATAGTATAAAAACGGCTTAAAGATCGTCAATTTCTTAAAAAACCTGACGTGATGGCGAAAAACTGAAAACGCCATTGTGCTTAGAATGGTTCGTCTTTACTATTTATAAAATTAGTACGCCAATTTTTTTGTAACGGGTAGCAAAAACTAGCCAACCGATTTTCAAAATTTTATTTTTAAAACATCATATCTGTGCCAAGGAAGAGAATAGGATACTTTTTTTTTTTGATTTTCGACAGGTTAATATCTTAATTTTCGGTATTAAGTTTTATTGAACATTCAATCGTATGCTTAGAGATTTCCGTTCGATTGCATTGACATAGTCTGGGCTTGCAAAACATTTTGGAAGTTGCTTTCCACTCTCTTCTGCGTACAGATTGCTGAAAATGGAGAATTATTTTTGGTATGAACCCCCCCCCCCTAAATTATTTCGCATTACCAAACCAAACTGCAGATAAATGTTTTTTAATTTGATTAGTAAAAATATATGGATGAAACAAAAACAACTAAAAAAAACCCGCAAAAGTTAAAAATGGACAAATGATGATGAGTTTCATGTGTTTTTCACCATGTTGCATTCAAAAATTGCCAAAATCCTTATATACTACGATATAAACAAAAATAGTATAGGCCTTTATTAGTCTTTTGATTCGAAAATTATAAAAAGTATTGACACGGCTATATTTGCCCTTCTTGCAAGAGTTTCATTTTCAAATCTAAAAAATCAATTTTTGTATCAAACTACAAGCAATTTTTTGATTCGATTTCAAATCAAAAAATTCATTTTAAATCTAAGACCACACAGTGTGGACCATTTTTTCGTGTAATAAAACAATTTTGGATTTGATCCGATGCCTTCAATTCCTAAATAATTATTTCATATTTGAATTAAAACGTCTTGTTCATAAAAATTTCAAATCATCAAATTCCAACTTGAAAATAGGGTTATGTACTGTAATCGACAAATATCAACTTTTGGTAATGCACATGATCGGGACGAATAGATTTTGTTAGAGGGGTTAAAAAAGAGTACTCGTGTCTCCCAGTTGTTCTGGATCAATTCTTAAAACAGCATTTTTCCCATGCAAAAATTTGGTATTCCTTTGTATTTTCGGGTTTCAAAAAAAGCCGATTTAATTCGATTAATACAAACATTATTTTACGAACACTCAGTATTACAATCTGCTGACGACTAAACCTTATCTTCTAGCTACAGTGGTATTCATAAGTATTAAGTTGCTGACAACACCAATTTCTATGTTCTTCACCAAAAACAAAGAAGATGATGAAATGGAGAAGCGTCGTTGTGAAATTCACGGTTTCTGGAAGCTTCTCCTTATTTCTTTATTAATATGGAATTTTCCAGAACCTTCCATGTATATTCTTTATGTATATTGTAATTAGCTGACTATACTACGGATGAATTTAAAGCTAAAGTGGAGTACCGTTATATAGTATAGTACGGTATTAACTTGCATATAAGAGTTCCCAAAATTTAAATATGCATTTGATAGAGGAAAACTATACCATTAAAAACATGTAAACTTTTTACGATAGGATGTAAACTCATCACGCTGGCCTAGAAACATTGTTTGAAAAAATTCATAATATAGAGACAAAAACGCATGAGAGTACAATTTTATGCTAAAAAATTTGTTCATTGTAAAAAAAAATTCACTCTATAATAAAAATTCAGAAAATGCTAATATAAAAAAAAAGTTTTTAAATGAAAATATCGGAGTTTGTTTTAGTTTGGCGACATGAGTATACATGCTATTCAATGAAAAATGCAAATATGCTATTCAAACGGTGCATTTTTAGTGTCGAACGGTGTAATAGAAGTTTTAAGCAAAGCTGGGCAAAGTTAATCGAAAATTTAACTTCGTTAACCCAGTAATAGTTAATCAAAAATGTAACTTCGTTAAATTAAAAAGTTAATTTCGTTAAAAAGTTAACTTCGTTAAAAAGTTAACTTCGTTAAAAATTAAATTAAATAGTAAAATTTTCTATAGAAAACTTTGTTTTTACAAAAAGCAATTTAAAAAACATTTTAAATATATTCAATTCGAATGTCTGCACTCACAAACCCTTTTTCCGATCCGTTTCAGCCTTCTATATCCAAATTTGATTAGAATATTAAACTAGAGAGTGGACTATCTTCGGCTATACCGAAGTTGAAATACCCCCACACAGTAGGAAGAAGTACCTCGATCATAAAAAAATGTGGTCTCAAGACCCTATTTTGAGCCAATTATAGGTGGTTGTCCAAAATCCATTTCTAAAAATTTCCAATTAAATCCACCAAAAAAAAAAAATTGGTCTCAAGACCCCATTTAGAACTTATATATGTGGCTTCGGAACCTCGGACCATGTCAAAAATACGTTTCTAAACATTTCCAATCGAATACAACAATAAAAAAGACTTGAAAAATTGTTACCTTTTTTTTCGGTGTATGGGAGCCACGCCCAGTTTTTGTCCGATTTGGCTGATTCTCGAACTTGATCTCAGTATTCACGAGAAAAACATGTTTCAAGTCGATATCTCCAAAACTGCGACCGCTATCGTGCGGACGGACAGACATACAGACGGACGGACAGACAGACGGACATCGCTAAATCGACGGTGATACTGATCAAGAATATATATACTTTTCCATACCGGACACGCCTCCTTATGGGCGTTACAAACGTTGTGACAAAGTTAGTATACCCTGCCACAGTGAGTGTGGGGGTATAATGACAGTAATGAAACGAATGAAGTTTGGTTAAGAACAAATATCACAGGCCATTCTAAACACAACGGCGTTCTTAGTTTTTCGCCATTTTGAGAAATGAAAAATACGATGTAAACATCCTGACGATGTAAACCTCACGTGATGGCTGAGAACGTCATTGTGTTTAGAATGGTCCATTCATACATAAAAATAGAACACTTCGAAATATATCTGCCTGTGTATTTAATTGTTTTGTGAAATAATTTTTAAATTAAATGTTAATATCAGTTCAAAAATAGTATAAATTCTTAATTTCTACTTTAATAACTAATGCTAGTTAATCGAAGAAATTTAACTTAACTAAATGAAAAAGTTAATGGTTTTCGAAATTAACTGAAACGTTAAAAGTTAACCAAAAATTTAACTTCGATAATTGACTATTAACTAGTTAACTTGTTAATGGCCAGCTTTGGTTATAAGTTATTTTTGTCTTCAGTTGCACGAAAAAGACTTACATTAAACGTTTATCTTTTATCAAAAAAATATTATTAGGTTTATTTTTATACCCAGCACACTAGTGTCCAAGGTATATTGTTTTTGTCACACCGTTTGTAACGCCCATAAGGAGACGTGTCCGGTATGGAAAAGTATATATATTCTTGATCAGCATCACCTCCTGAGTCGATTAAGCCATGTCCGTCTGTCTGTCATTTCGCACGATAACTGTCGTAGCTTTTGAGCTATGGACCCCATACAAAATGGCCGCCACATTTGTATTATTTTCGTTTATTTTGCGAAATAATGAACCGATTTGGACGCGGCTTTTTTCATTCGGTTGGAAATGAGGTCGGGAACGAAATGGAAATGAACCTGGAACTGGAACGAAATGGAATTGGAACAAAATTGTAAAATGAGTCGGGAATGAAGGGGAAATGGAAATTATCGACAATCAATCGAAAAATTTCGATAAAATATCGAAAAATTATGAATAAAATATCCATAAAATATCGAAAAGCTATCGATAAAACACCGAATACCGATTTTCGATAAAATTACTGACACATGGTCTCAGAATGTATCGTACTCGCATGTGCAGGGTATTTTAGCTTCGGTCAGACCGAAGATAATTCGATGAAATACACAGCAACTATTGATAAATTTATAGTATATACCTACTAGGGCTTTCGATCCCGAAGCATTTTCGCAATCCCGGGATTTTCGGGACTAAAAATCGCAATCCCGGGATCTCGGGATTATTCCGAATTTTTCGGGATTCCAAGCAAATACATTTTAAAAAAATAATTTTTTTTAACTTTTATTGGAAAAAAATTGAGTTTTTGCTTAAAGAAATGACTTTGTTTAGTATTGTTCAAAATATTCCATAATTTTTTTGTTTTGAGTTTTTCAACTCATTTTATCTCATTTCTGGGTGGTCAAAATGTTGTCAAAAACTAATTTTCTTCTTACATGGTTTTTCAAAATATTTTATGAGCGATGAAAAGTTATATTTTTCTTGTATTGAAATTTTTTTATGAACTTATTTGTTTAATAACTAAGCCTCAAAATCCCGGGATTTTGGAAAAAATATCCCGGGATTTTCGGGACTAAAAATGGACCGGGATTTCGGGATACGGGATCCCGGGATCCCGGGATCGAAAGCCCTAGTTCCAGTTCACATTTTTAAAATTACCTTTTTCTGACCGGAAACTCAAGACTCCAAAGATCAAATTGATTCCAATCAGTATTTTATTCTACATATTTTAAAGTTATTTGAACTTTTTTCTAATATTCCAATATCAAAGTTGTGATAAATTTCAAAAAATCCAATAAAAACCTTTAATATTGTTAGATTATTTGCACAATTTCAAAAATATTATAGTATGTGTATATTAGAAGCAATTCAATTCGATGTAATATAACTTTTATATACTAAATTTTGGTTGAATTTAAATCCCGAAAATCCCGGGATTGGCAAATGTCTCGAAAAATGACATCCCAAACTGGAACTTGTATTTCATATCCCGAGCGAATTTCGATGTATTTTTGATCAGATTTCCATTTAAACAAAATGGATTTGAGTGCTTCATAGTCTACTTATTTGCAAACAGTTTGGAACTATTTTTTGCTTAAATTTGTTGATGTAATGAAACTAGTCCTTAATTTCTTTCATGCATTGATAGAAGTTTCTGCAATGCGTATTGTATATTTTTATATAACTCATGTAGTTTATGTACGAGTATACCAATCAACCTTAGCCCATTTTATTTAAATTTGTTCATTAAAACAAAAAAAATAATTTTTCCAAATCAATAAAATCAAATGAAACACATGAAATGTTCCTGAATATTTTCCTGAATGCTTATCAACATTTTTTGGATGAAAAATTATGGTCCTTGCTAAAACTAAAACATTCACAAAGAAATAATTCATGATAGAAAAAGTTCCTAAATTTATAAATTTTTTGTAAACAAATAGAATTTAATTGGTTAATGTGTTCCCATTTTAAAAGGCATTTTTTGAAAAAATTGCTGATAAAACTTGTCCCGAAAATCCCGGGATTCGTACTGACTAATCCCGGGATTTCGCGGGACTAACAAAAAGTCGGGATCCCGGGAGCCGGGACACTACATACAGTGACTCGCATAAGTCGCATAAGAACAGCAGACCTTAATCTGGCACTGCCCCCCCCCCAAGATTTTTCTGAATTTACGCCACTGGATAATTTCCCACAGTCTTGTGCACCTAGATCGCGTATTTCTAAGTGATGATTTAAGTGGGTGCGCAAAATAATTTGCAGTTGCTTATGAGAATAATTGTGTTATGAAACGCGCATCCCTGATTTAAACTAACTTCGCAATCTAAAAAATCCGTATGTACCCTTTTATACAAATATATTATCTATAAAATTAGCTAAAATGTTACACTGTGCGGCAATGCATTAAGATATATTTTCTCATATATAGAGGGGCGTGGTCGTAATTCAAATAAGGAAAGAAACACATGAAAATAGGGTGTTTGCCCATAGTTTGATTCAGGTTTCTTTTAACTACAACAATAACCACCACCGCTCATTATGTTAAGCAAGACATGCAGGCAGGCAGTCTGACAGTCATCGACTGAAAACGACGAATTTACACCAGCGAAGCAAATACCGAGGAGAGAATGGTGGTGGGTAGTTTACCATACCAACAACAAAATCGTCAACTTTTAGACTTAAGATGAAGAAGAAATTCGGCATGTATGAAAAATGAAAAAAAACGCCCTTTTTGCCATAATGGCGGTGGTGAACTGGTGACTTGAATGGAACGGAAGATGGGATACGGAAAGGGAAAGTAGTTGAACAATTTTAAAAAAACCTTCAAAATTCTTACATTATTGAAAAGATTATAGTGCATTATTGAAAAGATTATGGTGCGGAGTAAAGGGTCCTGCTATTCATTCGAAAGGAATTGGATAGACCTTGATGAATAGACCAATGATACCAATATCCTGTAAGCCACTGTACATTGAAAAGAAAAATACTCACTGTATTTATTTTTTCTTTTGATAAACATGAAAAAATCAATTTGAACACCACAAATAAAAAAAATATAGATTTGTTAATACATTTGTATACATTTGTATATTTTAGCAAAATTTTAAATTTAAACTACTTTTAACTAATATATGTTGGCGCAGCATTGTGGGCTACATTTCTCAACGTCAGAATCGGTGAACCAGGATCCTTCGAGCAGTTTGCCCCGTTGAACAAATCTTTAGATTTTTACAAAATGGAGCTGAAGGAAAGATTTACAAACCATAAAAAAATATTGCTTGGATTTCAGGTACTTTTTAATGATCGGAAAATAATCTGAAATCAACCTTTGAGTTTTACGAGGAGTTTCTTGACTGTGTCATCAACGGCAGTTGCTATTGAAGCAATGTGTCTACAGGACGTTTTTCCTAATCTGAATACGTTATCTAAAAAGCCAAAGCGGATTGACTTAGTAATTTGATGCAATATAAATTGACTTTATATGTAAATATTTACTATTTTTTGTACTGTACTGTACTGTAAATTTTATTTATCCACTCCAAATTTTGGAAAATGATTTTCAAAAAATCTAATTTTTCTTCTACAGTTTATATGCGATAATCCGAGGGGCCGGGTGTTAATTTTGACGTAGGAGGACCACATTTTTTTTTGGAATTTTATTGGTTACTTTTTTTATTTGTTTAAATAAATACTTTGTTCCTTAAAAAACTAAATATGTATTTATACCAGTGTCGGGCATTTCCGAGTTTCCTATGAACAATGTTCGTAAGCTTCAATTTGCTGCCAACGCAATGCTTTCACACGTGCACTATAAGCATCTTTAGTGATTTCACTCAAGAGGTTGAAGTCTTTTGTGATTTCCCTCAAATGAATGAAATCAATACAAGATTGTAATCAAAAAGAATACATTCCTTTGATTTCATTCCTCTGAAGATTGCATTCACTTATGAAATCAAAAGAATGCATTCAAAATACTGCATTCATTTAACTTAAAAAAAAATAATGCACAGAAAAAAAAATGGTCGGTAACCGAATTAACCGAAAAATGTGGTTAACGTACAGAATTTCAAAATGTATGAAAATGGTAAATTTTTTAACCGAGCTGGTGGTAGATTTAACCGCCAAAAAATGGTAAAAAAAAAGTTGAAATAACCGAAAATAATTGTTGTTTTACGGAAATTGTATGTTCTGTTACAGCAATTGTTGGTTAAATTTGAATTTCACCAACTTGGGCAATTCACCATTCGCGCATCTTCAGTTGAATAGTTGGGATTCAAAGAAAGAAGAATTCTCAATCGTGTTATGAATGTTTTGTCTTATAGAGTCAGCTTGAGTAGAGCCAAACATAGTTTTTTTTGCTTGTACTACTGCATTTGTAATACTAATTTTGGGAAATAATAGCTTGTGTCAGTTATGCGCTGAAGCTAATATATTTTTTTTTTAAACATGCAATCTTGCATTTTTAAAATTTATTTTTGTGTTTGGTATGTTTTTTTTTTGTTTTAAAATGAAAAAAAACAAATGTAACAAATCAAAACTTTAAACCAACAAATAATTAAGGTAGGCTTACCTCCATCATCGGTTAACTTACGTACCCTTTTTGTAATTATACCTCCAATGAAGTACACCAACCACTTCTCATCGGTTAGTATAACCGACGAAGAAGGAGCGTTGTTAACTGTCTTTTTCGGTTAAATCTACCGACTTTTTTTTTGTGTGTGAATGGAAAAAGACTTAAAAAAATTGAATGAACAATCATGATTTCAAAAAGGACAAAGATTTCAATCTTTAAAATAGCATTCAATGAATGCAATCAAGGAATGTAATTTGTTGCTGACTTAAAACCTAAAAAGAGTGCCATCTTTTACAGCTCTGAAAATGAGTTTATTGAATTAAAATTAATTTTTTTATATTCTGATGCATTTGAGTATACATCTCTTGAAAGTATGTATTTATGGTTTCAAAATTTTTCAACCGAAATTGATTCTTTGCAGCTCGTTGGAAAGCTATTAATTTAACGTGTTAATTTAAAAAAATTAATTCCAGACATCAATATTTTCCTAAATAAAGTTACGTTGGGTCTATCAAAAGTGGTCCGATCGACGCAAAACTTCACTGACCGCGTTTTTATGTCTGAGGGAAGCAGAAAATGTGCGGAAATTGTACACATCTAGTAGCTTAGCTCTAGGGGTTGGTCCGAATCCACTAAATTGGGCCATTGCCCAAAATAATTGTCAGTCCAGTGATGACGAGATTTTTATTTTCGCTCAAAGTTTATGTAGTCGTTTATTGTTATGATATTCTTTAAAGTTAAACTAGTTAATTAGTTAATAGTTAATTAACGAAGTAAATTTTTTGGTTAACTTTTAACGTTTCAGTTAATTTCGAAAACCATCAACTTTTTCATTTACTTAAGTTAAATTTCTTCGATTAACTAGCATTAGTTAACTTTAAAACAAAATAATTTTTTTTTTAATTAAAAAAATGTAAAAAAAATTAGGAATTCATACTATTTTTCTAGTGGAGGCATGCCGGTATGCCAATGGATTTTCTATGCAATATTGCCTGCCAGCAGGCATACGCATGGAAGCGACAGACGTAGGCCTGTTTATTTGTCCCGTTTCATATAAAAAAGAAGTAAAGGTTGGAAGCGAGGAGTGCAGGCATCCGAGCTCCTAAAGAGGCATACTGGCATGCCTGCAGACACCTTCTTTTGACCACTGGGCAGTTCAAAAATTTAATTTTGAAATTTTTCACAAAACAATTAAATACAATTGTCGAATAAGTCGAATAAGTCGAAGTATTCTATATTATAATTTAATGTATCAATGGGCCATTCTAAACAAAATGGCGTTCTCAGCCATCACGTGGGGCTGAGAACGCCAGTATCTTCGCCAGGATGATCGTCAGGATGTTTACATCGTATTTGCCATTTCTCAAAATGGCAGAAAACTGAGAACGCCATTGTGCTTAGAATGGCCCGTGATATTTGTTCTCGACCAAACTTCATTCGTTTCATTATTATTATTAAAAATTCTAAATATTAAAAAAAATTTTTTTGTTTTCTATAGAAAATGTAACTATTTAATTTTACTTTTAACGAAGTTATCTTTTCAACGAAATTAACTTTTTAATTTAACGAAGTTAAATTTTTGATTAACTAATACTGGGTTAACGAAGTTAAATTCTCGATTAACTATGCCCAGCTTTGGAAAAAAGTATTACAATTTTTGATTATATGGTTTTTTTCTTTAGACTCTTTTGACTGGACGAGATAGAGCAATACCGTGGACACAATCTTGTTAAGCATCCAAAATCCTTTAAGAAGAAGTATGTAAAATTAAAAGGACTGTGGCAAATCCTTTTAATTTTACACCCCATATGCAAAATGCTTTTGTTTATACTCAAAAACTAGACAAGATAGAGCAATTCTGTGGACAACAATATTTTGCTTTTTAGAGTACCACGTTCTATTTCACTGTAACTTAGAATTATAAATAAAAAAAAAGAGTAAAAAACAAGTTTTTTAAAATATAACCCTTTATCCGACTAAAAATCAGAAAATAAATTTCCTTTCAATTAATTTCAGCAATTTCGATTTAAAATTAAGGGTTTTTGGCTACTTTATTCCTAATATCATTGCAGATTTTGAAGTCGCCAAAAACCCTTAATTTTAAATCGGAATTGCTGAAATTAATTTAAAGGAAATTTATTTTCTGCTTTTTAGTCGGTTAAAGGATTATATTTTAAAAAACTTGTTTTCTACTCTCCTCCTCTTTTTCCCCTTTTTTCCCCCTTTTTTACTGTTTTTCCCAAATGCGAACCAAAGTAAAAAATTGCAGCTTTGTAGCTTACAAAATACGAAATTTAAATTGGCTCCATCCCGCTCCTCTTTGCCCCCACACCCCCTTTTCCAAAGGGTACAAAATTTCATTTTGTTATATAAGTTACAAGTTAATATAATGGTTATAAAAAATTAATGCCACTGAACTAAAACATTCATATACTCAAAACAAAAATCGTAAAAATATGAGTAATAGCTTGTTTTGAATATAAACGTTAGTACTAAACGTTGACGAAAACATTTTTTTTTAAAAACAGGTTAGTTTATTCTTGAGAAATAACTGCATTTTGGCAATTCAATTAATTTTTAAGTCCTTGATCCTGAATGCTACATTTGGTTTATGGAGTATCAACATGTTAAAATTTAGCAGGGTACATTTTATTTTATATTTAAATACATATATATGTACACAATGTGAAACTTTAAAGAATTAGTACTATATATTTTGTTTTGTTATTAATTGTTTTTATACCCTACACATCATGAGGTATGGATATATTCACTTTGGTCTGATGTTTGTAACACCAAGAATAACACGTGTCCGGTATGGAAAAGTATATTCTTGGTCAACGTCGCCTCCTGAGTTGATTTATCCCTATCCGTCTGTCCGTCCCCTTTTCTATTGAGCCCAAGGAGCAATTATCCTTTTTAGACGCTAGAAAGAGTTGGTATTGAAAATGGGCGCAATCGGTCGACTGCCACGCCTACCTCCCATATAAGTGAAAATCGTGTTTTCATTTATATTCCGCTTAAATAGTTCCAAACTTGGTATCTAGGAGTTTTTGGGGTCACTGATTTCGAATTTGATGTCGGAATTTCAAAATTCAAGACGGCGGAACCAATATGGCGGCCGAAATTTTAAGATTTTATCAAAGCAGTATGAAATTTTGTATAAGGAAGTTGTTGGGGTTGCTGATTTCGAATTTGATGTCGCATTTTCAAAATTCAAGATGGCGGATCCAATATGGCCCAGTTGGTGTAGGGTATATATAAGTCTTGCCCGACTGAAACTTACTCACTTGTTTTATAGTAAAATATGGTACTAAACTCATAAATTGAGTATAAAACCACACAAAAGACTCATTACTTTATTAAAATACATCCGATTTAACAAGTAATACAAATTTTGTTCTTTGTATGATACCCTAACCGCAAAGCTGGGCATAGTTAATCGAGAATTTAACTTCGCTAACCCGGTAAAAGTAAATCAAAAATTTAACCTCGATAAACTAAAAAGTTAATTTCGTTGAAAAGTTAACTTCGTTAAAAGTTAAATTTTTTTTTATAAAAAAACACATAAAAAATACTTTTTAACTATATTCAACTGAATGCCTGCACTCATCGACCCTTTTTCCAATCGGTTTCAGCAATGCAAATTTGCTTTAAAAATAATGATACAAATTTTTATCAAAAGCAAAATTTCGTCTATGAAACAATTTATTTATATTCATATGAAGGCGTACAAGTTTTATTAGAATATTAAATAATAATAATGAAATTAATGAAGTTTGGTTAAGAACAAATAGCACAGGCTATTCTAAACACAATGGCGTTCTCAGTTTTTCGCCATTTTGAGAAACTTGAGAAATTTAAAATACGATGTAAACATCCTGACGATGTAAACCTCACGTAATGGCTGAGAACGCCATTGTATTTAGAATGTTCTATAGAATATAGAACACATCGGAATATATCGGCCTGTGTATTTAATTGTTTTGTGAAATAATTTTTAAATTAAGTGTCAATATCAGTTCGAAAATAGTATGAATTCTTAATTTTAGCTTTTTTTTATATTCTATAATAAAAAAAATTTTTTGTTAAAGTTAACTAATGCTAGTTAATCGAAGAAATTTAACTTAACTAAATGAAAAAGTTAATGGTTTTCGAAATTAACTGAAACGTTAAAAGTTAACCAAAAATTTAACTTCGTTAATTAACTATTAACTAATTAACTAGTTAATGCCCAGCTTTGCCTAACCGTTCAAAATCTAGCATTTAACCATTTTGAGGTTATTAGACCCAAACGATGTTTTTTTAAATCCAAATTTAAGTTTACCTGGCAACACTGCTCTCAGGCACACACACAAGTACGCATTTTAATGTATTGGTTTGCCGTACACTCGAATTTGAATGAAAATACTTTAAAAACAGTTTTTAATGGTTTTTGAAAAAAGTATCGGCTTCGGTTTCGGTATAGGCCTTCGGTGTCAGCCGAAGTAATAGGCTGTCAGTTGACCTACAGCAACGGCTTCGGCCTGAACTGCTTTTCGGTCGGGCTCTAGAAACTACCTACATTTTGATATTTCTGTCAATAAAATCGGTCAAGTATTTCTTGAGTTATACGTGAACAAACATACATACATACAAAACCACAAACCAACTCACAAAGAATTTTATATAAGTAAAATAACGATAGAGATGCATGTATGTAAAGATATAGAGATTTAGTTTAGAGCCAAACTTTGTATTTAAATAAAAAACAAGTGAGTAAGTTTCAGTCGAGCAAAGCCGACTTATATATACCCTACACCTACTGGGCCATATTGGTTCCGCCATTTGAATTTTGAAAATACGACATCAAATTCGAAATCAGCGACCCCGAAAACCCCCCTATACAAAATTTCATACTGTTTTGATGAAATCTTAAAATTTCGGTAAAAACACAATTTTTACTTATATGGGAGGTAGGAGTGGCAGTCGACCGATTCCGCCCATTTTCAATACCAACTCCTTCTAGGGCTTAAAATGGATAAATACAAAGTTTGATATCGCTCGCTTTCTTCTAGCTCCTGCAATTGTGTTTACAAGAAAAGAAGACGGACAGACGGATAGGGCTAAATCGACTCAGGAAGTGACGCTGATAAAGAATATATATAGTTTTCCTTCTTGGTGTTACAAACATCAGACCAAAGTGAATATACCCATACCTCATGAGGTGTAAGGTATAAAAATAGTTGAAATAACCGAACAAAATTTTTGTAATACTAATTTTGGAAAATAAGAGCTTGTGTCAGTTGTGCGCTCAAGCTAATATTTTTAACATGCAATCTTGCATTTTTAAAATTTATTTTTATCTTGATATGTTTTTTTTGTTTTCAAATAAAAAAAAACTAGAGAGTGGACTATCTTCGGCTATACCGAAGCTGAAATACCCCCACACAGTAGGAAGAAGTACCTCGAACATAAAGAAAGTAGTCTCAAGACCCTATTTTGAGTCAATTATAGGTGGCTTTGGAGCCCGAACCATGTCCAAAATCCGTTTATAAAAATTTCCAATCAAATCCACAAAAAAGCAAGTGAGTAACTTTCAGTCGGGCAAGCCTTATATATATACCCGCACCTACTGGGCCATATTGGATCCGCCATCTTGAATTTTGAAAATGCGACATGAAATTCGAAAACAGCGACCCTCTTATACAAAATTTCATACTGTTTTGATGAAATCTTTAAATTTCGGTAAAAACACAATTTTCACTTATATGGGAGGTAGGCGTGGCAGTCGACCGATTCCGCCCATTTTCAATACCAACTCCTTCTAGGGCCTAAAAAGGATATATCCAAAATTTGGGATCCCTAGCTTTCTTCTAGCTCCTGCAATCATGTTTACAAGAAAAGAGTCAACCGAATCCGCCTATTTTCAATACCAACTCCTTCTAGGGCCTAAGAAGGATAAATACAAAATTTGGGATCCCTAGCTTTCTTCTAGCTCCTGCAATCGTGTTTACAAGAAAAGAGGACGTTTGTGAACACCGTGTCATATTTCAATTTGTTATTTCTACATTAATCACCTGATCCGAAAAATAAAGCAAGGAAATTTTAAACTGATCGCAAAAAAAAAATAAAGTAAAGAACTTACATTTTTGCGTGCATCAAAACAATAAATAAATAAATTTGAAAGCTGATTTAATACAACATTGAAAAACACAGGTTGCAGAGTTGTATTGGTCGTACAATTTTTTGTATGGAAAAAAAGCAACAACATTTTTATTACTATTGTATGTTTACAACAGTATGACTTTATGACCAATATGAGACCTTTGTGAACTTCCTTTATAGGTTTTCTGAGACTAATTTCATCAAAACCAGAAAAAAACGTCGAAAACGTCAAACGTAAAAAAACTATTTTTAGTTCATTTAGTTGCCAAATAAAAATACTCAAACATTTTTTTCGTTGGTAGGCAAATAAAGAACCCAAACATTAATTTGTTTCCTGTGTTACAAATTTTTTAAACACAAAATATTATATGGTAACACAGACAGTTGGGAAAATTGAGACAGCGACGCGGTTAATAACCGATTATCGTAGCTCCTTTGTGAATTCGTTAAAATACGTGTAAGGAATGCCTCTCTATCAAAAAAGTATAGTTGTTCATACAAAAAGCTAGATTTAAAACACTGCAAAGTTGACAAAATCGAAATTTTTTAAAGACAAAAACAGTGAAAAAAGTATGATAAGCCACGAATTTGGACAAAGTTAATTTTTTTGGATTTCGATCGATGCTTAACTCCACTAAAAGCACTTCTTCAACTTGACCGAACGAATTCACTTCGTCAACTTCAGAGCATTTTCTTCTTCCATTCGCAGTAGAATTTTGTAAATTTTTCCCAAAAGATATTTTAAAAAATCCTCGCATCAGTAGGGAATATGAGTAGAAAGTCTCAGAAGAAGAGAAGGGTGAAGTTGCACCCCTTTTTTATTCGCTTAGGTGCTTTGTATTTAGATGCAACAGCTTAAGTCAGTATTGTAGCGATATTGACCAGCCGTTGTCATATCCTTTATGTTGCGCATGGTGGTGGTTTCCTTGTTGCATTTAAGGTTTTCCCGTCCTTGATATATTTTGGTATATTTTAGGCCGGGGTCAAACGGTCAGTTGCTTTTGATGTATTTTTTTTTATTGTTGGTATAAAAACGAACTAATGGTGTAAGAAATTTGTGAGAAAATTTACCAGAAATACTTGAAAAACGTCTTTGAAGTTTGAACATTTCATTAAGAATGTAAGAAGTAAAAACAAGAATATTTTCTCACATTTCAACTTATTTTTTTCCTAGTAGTAAATAAAATTAAAATTTGTTTGAGGAATTTTTCAAAGAAAAAAAAGGTTGGCAACAAAGTAAATTTTGAATACTTACTTTATGCGCTTTTATTATAACTCCCTTTTTAAAGCTGTTGTGGCTTCTAATATACAAATAAGACGACGTGTGACACAATTTCGCACCCAAGACAACCTACTATGTATTCGGAGAGCTGAATTTGAAAAAAAAAACTCCTGCCTGTTTGTCTTTCCAGACCGATTAGTCGAACATTCTATTAGTTTTCATTTCTTGTGGGTTTTTTGTTCCTCCTTAAAAAAGAATAAATAAAAGTGGTCCATACAAATGTTGTATGAAATTTCTTCCTTTTTTTTGTAAAACATTTTTTTTAAGTGCACCAGTCAAATGAGTCAAGTGGGTCAAACACAATATATTAAATGTTGCCACCCAGGGGCGGATTAACCCCTTCTCGGGCCTAAGGCTAACCAAGCAAAATGGGCCGAATATAAAAAATTTCCAACAACCAATTGAAAACGAAAAAATATTTGTAATTGAAATGTTACAAAAAGTAGAAAGTGAACTAATTTCGGCTATGCCAAAGCTAAAATAACATCACACAATATGACCCATTTAGAAGTACGTCGGAGATAAAACCTTTTGTGTTGGTTTTGGAACCACGGACCATATCAAAAATCCGTTTCTAAACATTTCCAATTAAATATAGCAATACAAAAATATTTAAAATACTTGGAAAATGTTTTTTTATTAATTGGCGGATTCTTGTCCGATTTGACTCTCGAAATTCATCTCAGTTTTCAGGAGAAAAATTTTTTTCTAAATTGTTTAAAACTGTGACCGCTATCGAGTGTACCGACAGACGGCCAAACGGACATGACAAAATCGATAAAATTTTCGATGCTGATCACGAATATATACTTCTCCATACCGGACACGTCTTCTTAAATGCCAGTGCACGCCTTTAAGGGCTGAATTTCTAGAGGCTCGAAATTTAAGAATATTAAAGAATATTAAATGCAATAATAACATTGATTTTTTTCTGTTCTCTGACAATGCTTTATAAACTTTTCTGGATATTGAATGGGTATTTATTCCGCAAAAGTTAAAGTTTACAATTTGCTCAACATTTTCAGTTGACCAATATTTTATGGAAATGCATGCAAACATATTGTTTATGGAAAAGTCGCAGGCCTAAGGCTATAGCCTTTTCTGCCTAAGGGTTAATCCAGGACTGTTTTCACCACACACTAGAAAAAAAACAGTAGTTGGGTTTTCTATAATTTTTGATTTTTTACGAATCCATTGTTGTTAAATTTTTTCTTATTTAAGTAATTTTCGGTTCCTTGAAAAAGTAAAAAAATTCAAAGTTGCCTAAAAACTAAAATAAAAAATTTCCCAATTTGTTTTATTTTTAAATATATATTTTACGAAATGAGCTTAGTTTGGATCTACAAGTGGAAATTATGTACCTCAAAATAAATATCGTCCCCTAAATTCGAATTTATCGTGGTACTTTTTTTTCGAAAATCGTTTTTTTACATTTATTCCAAATGTTTCCTTAGCATATGTTGCACCTTTTCACATACTTAGACTATGCAAAATTTACATGAAACATTAAAAAAACTACTTCGGCTAAGGCCGAAGCTGAAATACCACCACACAAAATTTTAATAGGTCGTTATGAAGTGTCGGACCACGTCCAACATCCGTTTCAAAAAATTTCCAATCGAAGCTGAAATACCCCCACACAGTAGGAAGAAGTACCTCGAACATAAAATTATGTGGTCTCAAGACCCCATTTTGAGCCACCTATAAATAGTTTTGGAGCCCGTTTCTAAAAAGTTGCAATCAAATCGACCAAAAAAAAAAAATTGGCCTCAAGACCCCTCTTTTACCCTTATATATGTGGTTTCGGAACCTCGGACCATGTCAAAAATACGTTTCTAAACATTTCCAATCGAATGCAGCAATACAAAAGACTTGAAAAATGTTGACCTTTTTTTTCGGTGTATGGGAGCCACGCCCAGTTTTCATCCGATTTGGCTGATTCTCGAACTTGATCTCAGTACTCATGAGAAAAACATGTACCCAAAGTTTCAAGTCGATATCTCCAAAACTGCGACCGCTATCGTGCGGACGAACAGACGGACATCGCTAATAGCGATGACTCTCTTCATCAATCATCACAAAATACAACGCTCTCAAAGCACACTGTATCGATAGTGTTGCCAACTACTCCCGTTCAACAACTTATACACGGTGGATCTCTCAGGCCTGTTCTCTCCTGGAGTAAAGAATGTGCTACTCCAAACACACACACAGGTAACTCTGTTTCGCTTTTTGTTCTCGAAATTCCGTTTCAGCACAACATGCAAATTCCCCTTTGCGTTACTCCCGCTCAGAACATAAATAAGCAACAAAAAAAATTTGTCGATAAATTTAAAACAACCAAACTTCAAAATAGCTCTTTCTCTAGAGAGCATAATATAAAGGCATCGGCAGCGCAGACAGGCATTGACGCCTACTTCAAACGAAGAGGTTCTCCTCCTGGAAATATGAATTCCTCCAAAATGCAAAAGACAAATCCCAAAAAGTCTACTGAGCTAGGGCAAAACCGATTTGCCATTCTTACCGAAACTACTAGTTCGGATCCGATTCAGAAAGTTCAAAAACCCCCTCGAATTTACTTTCGCAAAAAAAACTCAAATCCTCTAATAACAAAACTTTCTCAAATTATTGGTGATCACACATTTCATGTAATCCCTATTCTTAAGGGAAGAATTCATGAGACCAAAATTCAAATCTATAACGAGGCAAATTATAGAAAAATTATCGAATTCCTCGATAATTCAAAAAAGAGCTATTACACTAGGGATGTCAATTTTCGAGACCTTTGCCAATCCCGGGATTTTCGGGATTTAAAAATGCAATCCCGGGATCCCGAGATTAGTCCCGGTATTTGGATTTTTTTCAATTCAACCAAAATTTAGTATAAAAATGTTATATTACATCGAATTGAATTGCTTTAAATATACCCATACTACAATATTTTTGAAATTGTGCAAATAATCTAACAATAAATTTATATTGAATCCCGGGATTTGGATTTTTTTCAATTCAACCAAAATTTAGTATAAAAATGTTATATTACATCGAATTGAATTGCTTTTAATATACCCATACTATAATATTTTTGAATTGTGCAAATAATCTAACAATAAATTTATATTGAATATATTCAAGGTTTTTATTGGATTTTTTAAAATTGAATTTATCACACCTATGATTTGGAATATTAGAAAAAATTGAATAACTATAAAATATGTAGAAAAAAATACTAATTGGAATATATTTGGTCTTTGGAATCTTGGGTTTCCGGTCAGAATAAGATCATTTTAAAAATGTGTAGTTTGATCCACATTTCTCGAACAACTCTTGAATGGAATATTTTGTAGAACATTTAAAAAAACCGAACCGGAACTTGTATTTCATGTCCCAAACGATGTTCGATGTATTTTTTGATCCGGTTTCCATTTTAAAAAAAATGGATTTGAGTGTTTTATAGCCTATCAATTTTATTTAATTTTTTTTCTTTAAAACAAAATAAATACTTTTTCCAAACCAATCAAATCAAATCAAACACTCCCACTCCCCTTTGCCCCACAACCCCCTTTTCAAAGGGTAAAAAGTTTCATTTTGTCAAAAAGAACCCACCTCATTATTGTAGCTTGAAGGAATTGGAAGTTACGCCATGTTTAAAAAAAGGGGTTTGAGCCCCCCACGGCCCCCTACGCCTCTGATGGATCGCAAAATTTAATAGAATGCATTGTCACCGGAGTTCTATCAGTGATCCAAATTTCAGCTCCCTAGCTCATGTGCAAGTGTATGAAGAAGCTCGCCGCAGATTTGAGGATATATATGTATACTAGCTGTTACATACCCGGCGTTGCACGGGTTGTATAAAATTTTAAATTAAATATAGATAGGAATTTTCGACAACTTCAATGGCGCTGTAGTTGATGGTGTATTCCCCCCGTGAAACTTGGTGCCAGTTGTAATCCCACTCGGTAAGAATCACCCAAAAAAAGTCCAAGGACGCACTTGGTGGCAGCTGTAATCCCACCCGGTATGATTCAGCCAAAAAAAGTCCAAGGACGCACTTGGTGGCAGTTGTAATCCAACCCGGCATGATCCACCCAAAAAATGTCCAAGGACGCAATTGGTGGCAGTTGTTATCCCACCCGGTATGATTCACAAAAAAAGAGTCCAAGAACACACTTGGTGGCAGCTGTAATCCCACCCGGCATGATTCACCCAAAAAATGTCCAAGGAAGCACTTGGTGTCAGGTTGTAATCCCACCCGGCATGAGCCACCCAAAAAATGTCCAAGGACGCACTTGGTGGCAGCTGTAATCCCACCCAGTATGATTCAGCCAAAAAAAGTCCAAGGACGCAATTGGTGGCAGTTGTAATCCCACACGGTATGATTCACCCAAAAAATGTCCATGGACGCACTTGGTGGCAGCTGCAATCCCACCCGGCATGATTCTGCGAAAAAAAGTCCAAGGACGCACTAGGTGGCAGTTGTAATCCCACCCGGTATGATTCACCCAAAAAATGTGCAAGGGCGCAGTTGGTGGCATGGACCACTTAATATTCGATAGTTACTATGTTACATTTTAATATTATTTTTTGTTGTATGAGAGGTGCCACGCCCCGTTGTCCAAATCCAACCTGTTATGTCCTATTGCAAATTCCATTACTAACACAATTTTTCCTTAAAATTTCAATGAAATCAGTAAAGCCGTTTAACCGTGATATGGGGTAGAAAATTGTATGGGCGGTGCCACTCCACTTGTCCAATTATTCCCATTTTCGACACATAGCAGGGAAACATACTATACAGCTCCATTCCAAATTTCATTAAAATATATCCAATAGTTGCTTAGTTAGCTGTTATTTAAGTTACGTGTTGTGTGGGCGGTGCCACGCCCCTTGTCCAATTATTCCCATTTTCGACACATAGCAGTCCAACTCCATTCCAAATTTCACTAAAATATATCCAATAGTTGCTTAATTAGCTGGTATTTAAGTTATGTGTTGTGTGGGAGGTACCACGCCCCTTTGTCCAATTATGCTCATATTTGGCATAAAGCTTGGAAAAGTTATTATGCAACTTCGTGCTAAATTTCGTATTTATTATTCAATATTCAATTCAAATTCAATTCAATAGTTACTAAATTGGCTTGTAGACATCTTTTGTGTTGTATGGGAGGTGCCACGCCGCTTTGTCCAATCCCAATCTCATATACCCTATGTTACATGTCGATACCTATAGAATTTATCCTGAAAGTTTCAAGAGAATCGGTACATTCGCTTAGCCGTCATTGAGGGACAAACAGACAGACAGACAGACACACACTCAGTTTTATAATATATACAGGGATATATATATATATACTAGCTGTTACATACCCGGCGTTGCACGGGTTGTATAAAATTTTAAAATAAATATATATAGGGATTTGCGACAATTTCAATGGCGCTGTAGTTGATGGTTTATTCCCCCCGTGAAACTTGGTGCCAGTTGTAATCCCACCCGGTAGGAATCACCAAAAAAGTCCAAGGACGCACTTGGTGGCAGCTGTAATCCCACCCGGTATGATTCAGCCAAAAAAGTTCAAGGACGCACTTGGTGGCAGTTGTAATCCAACCCGGCATGATCCACCCAAAAAATGTCCTAGGAAGCAATTGGTGGCAGTTGTTATCCCACCTGGTATGATTCACAAAAAAGAATCCAAGAACACACTTGGTGGCAGCTGTAATCCACCCGGCATGATTCACCCAAAAAATGTCCAAGGAAGCATTTGGTTCCAGTTGAATTCCCACCCGGTATGATCCACCCAAAAAATGTCCAAGGACGCACTTGGTGACAGCTGTAATCCCACCCGGTATGATTCAGCCAAAAAAAATCCAAGGACGCAATTGGTGGCATGGACCACTTAATATTCGATAGTTACTAAGTTACTTTTTAATAATATTTTTTGTTGTATGGGAGGTGCCACGCCCCGTTGTCCAAATCCAACCTCTTATGTCCTATTGCAAATTCCATTACTAACATAATTTTTCCTTAAAATTTCAATAAAATCAGTAAAGCCGTTTAACCGTGATATGGGGTAGAAAATTGTATGGGCGGTGCCACGCCCCTTGTCCAATTATTCCCATTTTCGACACATAGCAGTACAACTCCATTCCAAATTTCATTAAAATATATCCAATAGTTGCTTAATTAGCAGTTATTTAAGTTACATGTTATGTGGGCGGTGCCACGCCCCTTTGTCCAATTATTCCCATATTCGACACATAGCTGGGAAAACAAACTATACAGCTCCATTCCGAATTTCATTAAAATATATCCAATAGTTGCTTAATTATCTGGTATTTAAGTTACGTGTTGTGTGGGCGGTGACACGCCCCTTGTCCAATTATGCTCATATTTGGCATAAAGCTTGGAAAAGTTATTATGCACCTTCTTGCTAAATTTCGTCTTTATTATTCAATATTCAATTCAAATTCAATTCAATAGTTACTACATTACCTTGTAGACATATCTTGTGTTGTATGGGTGCCACGCCCCTTTGTCCAATCCCAACCGCATATAGCCTATGTTACATGTCGATATCTATAGAATTTATCCTGAAAGTTTCAAGAGAATCGGTACAGCCTTTTAGTCGTGATTGAGGGACAAACAAACAGACAGACATACAGACAGACAGACACACACTCAGTTTTATAATATATATAGGGATAGGGATAGTCCACCCAAAGCAAGTTAATATAAGGGTTATAAAAAATGAAAATATCTGAGTTTTTTTTATTCTAGCGACATGAAACGTGATTTAAACGCCGCATTTTTTAGTGTCGAACGGTGTAATAGAAGTTATAAGTCATTTTTGTCTTCAGTTGCATGAAAAAGTCTTGCATCATACTATTTTCTTTTTATCAAAAAATATATTTTAAAAATCCTGAGGACGGGTTGCAAGAAAGAAAGCCCGGGATTGCCAAAACGTTTCGGGATTGAATTCTCTAGCTATCTATACTCACTATCTACTAACTTATCCAATTCAAGAAAAATAGTTAATAAATTTAGAAAGAATATCAATATGATAATTTTTTAAATTGAACAAAAAAACCCCCCAAAAAAAATACTGGGTGCGCCACTGCAATACAATATATTGATTTTTAATTTTAAAATAAAAGTCCAAATATCATTAAAAACATGTTCGTTACGCTACTTTTGGACAGATAAATTGGCAAATAATATAATTTCAATTGAGGGGGCGAGGGGATAAAAGCGGTATGTAACTTAAATTTCAAAATTGACTTTTTGGCAAAAGGGAAGTGGCAAGGGTCATCTCTTGCCCATAATCCCTCCCAAATTTAAGTATGGATGATAATTTCGAAGAATCAGAAGCGACAAAGAAGACATGTCACCAATTTTGTATTGAAAAAAGAAAAATGAAAATAAAAATAACATTTTTTATTTATTTTTATTTTAATTAACCCAAAGCACTTCGATGGAAAATCGACTTTAAACCTTTTCCGCTTTCCTATAATAGTTACATTGTTGACTTAAGATATGGTTTTGACAAATGCCTTTCAATTGCTGCGTCTTAATTCTAAAAAAACTTTATGGTTGGCATGTTAGTACATACTTATATCGAAAGATATATGTACAAAGTATAATATGAATTGTACGTATCTTCATATATCGCATTACTGTATATCGACCGAATAATATATTTCCAACCCTAATGTTTCGCACGCGTCGTTAACATAATGCATGATGGAGTGGGTGGATTGCATGGGATATATGGCCGACGGTGGTAGTAGGTGGGATGGTGGTATTGATGATAGTAATGGTGGCGGTGTCTAGGGTTGCTTATGTATAAGTTAGTTGGAATTGTAGGCTTTTAATGGCTGACTATGGCGACACCGACGATGTTTCAAAGATGGCTTCCAAGACATACAACAAATTAAGATTGATTTTTTGTTTAGCTTGAAAGGTTTTTTCGATTGAATTTTATTTTCATTCAACCCTCTCTTAAATAAATATCATATCATATAATATATAATATACTACACTGAAAAAAAAGACAGCTTTAAAACCAAGTAAATTTGGTGCTTGATTAAAGGACAAATTTTTTCCTTAATTTAAGGAATTTTTCCTAATTTTAAGGAATTATATTTAAGTAAAAGTACCTTAAAACGGAAATCACCGACTCTTTAAAACAAATTCACATTTTTCTTTATTTTAAAGACAGCTGATTTTATTAATTGTGAGTAAATTTGAACTTTATTTAAAGAAATTCTTTTTATTTATAATATATTGAAAAAATAATTTTTTTAGTATACGTGTCCTCAATTCTAGTATTTATTTCTCAATTTTAAGTAACATTTTCATATTTTAAATTCAAAGAAAATTATACTTACTTTTAGTAAAAATCTTTGTTTTTAAGAAAGATATTTTTATAAATTGAAAGAAGGATTCAGCTTTTTTTTAAAAAGTGAGTATTTCAAAATAGAAATTGCTAAAAATAGAATTGATTTAAATAATAAAAAACAAATATTTCGCATAAATATAAATTTTTGAATACCGCGTGCGGGAGTTGAACCCGATACCTTTTGATAGTGAAGCGGAGGTCTTAACCACTGCACCACAGCAGCTGCTGATATGTCTGATTTTAATAATTTTAGTAAATTTTAACTTTTTTTAAAGAAATTCGTTTTTAATACAAGGAAAAAAAATTGTTTTGTATACGTCAAAGGTAGTTTTCCAAAATTTTTAGAAATTTCTAGAAATAGAATTGATATAAATAAAAAAAAATATTTGGCATGAATATAAATTTCTGCTTGTCCCAGGCGAGAGTCGAACCTGATACCTTTTAATCGGGAAGCAAAGGTCCTAGCCACTGCACCACGGCCGCCGCTGGTGTGAAACGTAGTGAAAATTAGACGGCAGCGCAATTATGCTGTCTATAGCACAGTCTGTTGATTGGTCTTGTCATAACGCCAAAGGTCGCAGGTTCGAATCCCACCGAAGTGAAATCGTAAGTACATATTTGTTATCAGTATAAATTGTAAATTTAATTTGAGTTAATAAAATGAAATATGATTTTAAAAAATATAAAATAAAAAGAAAAAAAATTATAAAAAAAATGAACAAATAAATAAAAAAAAAAATTTTTGGAGAAATTTTTGACTTAAAAACGAAGAAAAACTTCTTAGAATTGAAGAACTTTTTACTAAATTCAAAGAAATATTCCTGTTATGAATGAAATAAGTATTAATTTTAAAGTCAAAATATATACTCATCTTAAGTAAAAGTGTTCCCTAATTTCAAAGCTATCATGACTTTAGTGCTGTTTCATTCCCCTTTTTTCTTTGGATTAAGGCATTTTTCCATAACTGGAGTACACTTTTTTTCAGTGTATTTATTATATTATGTTCGATCTGTTAATTTTTTTTTACCTGGACTTAGTGTTTAGTTAATTAGTTTCACAGCAGTTCAACATAATTTAACAAATTAAACCATTAAGGCCCGTATTATTCACCTCTGGATATTTAAGCTCTATCCAGCCGATAACTTATCCCATGATAGCAATTTACCCGGTCTGGATATCTTGGAATAGCAACAGGAAGAGGATCAAAACAATTCATCTTGAAACATTGCAGCAAACAAAACAGCACCGTTTGTGTGTACGTCGATTTTGAAGACAAATTAATACTGCATCTGACTTGTTTCTGTAAACAATGGTCTATAAAGTCGCAAATATACCGATTCATCCATTTCGTTTATTTATCTCGTATTTCTTAGAAAGCATACGGGATTTTGAAAGTGTTAATGGCAAGAGGGAGAACCAAAACAGAATTCAGTATATTTGCGACTTTATAGACCATTGGTTACAGAAACCAGTCAGATGCAGTATTGATTTGTCTTCAAAATCGACGAACACACAAACGGTGCTATTTTGTTTGCTGCAATGTTTCAAGATGATTCGTTTAATTTTATTTATTCCTTCACCTTATTTTTCGGCCTTAATGCCTTAATAAGTAAAATCCTTAACACACATACAGGAGATGCAAAAAAAGTTTCATATTATCTAGGCATCTAGGCTTTCAATGAATGGCTTTAAAATTTCAGTGGATACGCTTAAATACGCGAACATTTTTGATTCATGTTCAACAAAACTAATATGACTGCAGTCTAAATGATTTCTGCTGAATTTTACTTCTACTTTCGTCGGCAACACATTTCCGACTGAAAATGCTTAAATTCACATAAATGAATTTTTTACATTTATACTCTCTTAGAGAGAGAGAGGAATTGGGCAAAGAAATGTGTAAATTTAAAGATTTGCATAATGCGCTCTCATTTCCCCATCCCTTATATATAACTTAACTGCGATGTGTGATTAAAACGATTGCTAAATGGTTTGTATTATTTTTATATTTTAATTTTCGAATGCAAATGATACAAGTTTATGATTAAGTAATAAATGATTGCAAGATAAATGATAAAAGATAAAAGAAAATGTACAATAATTGCAAATACATATAAATATTAAAACATAATTTCATTTGCATATTTTCAAATTTCTTATTGCAAACAAAACAAAACAAACACTACAGATTCACAAAAATTATTGCCTCTTTGGGGGTAGAAATTCAATTGGTTATTATCACAAAACTTTCTTATACATTTTATATAATAATTTATTAAAAACTATCGATTATAATAATATAAAATACATTTTATATAAACAGCACAATAAACACCACAAATAACACGTCTAAGCTCAAAGAAGGCAGCTGAGAAATGATTGAAACTGTGTTCCCTTTGTTTAGTGTGGATAAAATTACACAAGTTTTTGTGTTTTTGAAATGTCTACATATTTTATCAACATTTTTGTGGAAAGTTAAATATTTTTGATTGCATATTTTAGATTTGCAATATTTTGTATCTATAATTAAACTATTTCTCGTTTTTTGAATTCAATGAGCAGAATGGCCACTAATTCTAAACAACCACTGAAAATTCAGCAAAAATTTACGGAATTTTTGATAGAAATTTTCAACAAATAATTTAGAGTGTGGATATCTCTCTAACCAGTCAAATTCGACTGGTTAAATTTTTCCCTGGATAACTTTATTTATCGGTTATATATCCAGAAAATCTCTGGGCAGAAACGACATCCAGAGCTGAATAATACCAAACCCCTGGAAAAGTTGGAAATATCCACTGGGTAAAAATATCCAGAGGTGCATAATACGGGCCTGATTTTCCTACGGTCGTCCCCTCCCCTTTGGAATCTTAGGCCCCCCTTTTTGCTTGTTTGGCGCTTGGTGAATATTACTGCAAAATGGAGAGTGCTGGACAAAGTTCATGATTATATTCGGATTCAGTGTATCAAAAACCTTGAGAAACAACCATGTGTTATCATTTAACAAAAGTACTGAACAGAGTTATGTTTCACATGGCCCCAACATTTTTTTTTAATTCTTTTTTAATACAATTTTACAAAAAATGGTAAAAAAAAAATAGTTGAAATAACCGAAAAAAATTGTTGTTGACAGAAATTGTAGGTTCTTTTACAGCAATTGTTCGTTAAATTTGAATTTTCACCAACTTGTGCAATTTACCATTCGCGCATCTTCAGTTGAATCGTTGGGATTCAAAGAAAGAAGAATTCCCAATCGTGTTATGAATGTTGTGCCTTATAGAGGCAGCTTGAGCAGAGCCAAACAGAGTATATTTGGAAAATAAGTGCTTGTGTCATTTATGCGCTCAAGCTAATATTTATTTTTTTAAACATGCAATCTTGCATTTTCGAAATATATTTTTGTGTTTAATATGTTTTTTTTGGTTGTCGGGGTTTGTTTTCAAATGAAGAAAAAAATTAATTCATCGAAAAAAGTTTTCTTTTTAAAAAAATATGTATCGAAACAAATTTTTGTTGTATGTTTACAACTAAAAATTGTAAGCCAACAAATTTAAATGGTTTTCTTACTAAAAAAATATGTATCGAAACAAATTTTTGCTGTATTTTTACAATTAAAAATTGTAAACCAACAAATCATTAAAGTAAATCAACCACTTCTCATCGGTTAGATTAACCGACGATGAAGGGTTGGAGCGTTTTTAACCGTCTTTTTCGGTTAAATCTACCGACTTTTTATTTTGTGTGTAGATTTACAGTAAAGTTAATCTTATTTTATATGTTGGACATTACATATCGACAAAAAATTAAATTTTCGGACTAGACCTCTTCCATTTGTTTAAACCTATTTTCTGAGATATCGGCATTAAAATATATGGAAAATCTGCTTTTGTAGCACTCTTTAGATAGGGATTCTACAGAATAGTTACAATGTTTTTCTTTTAAGAAAAGCCTGCGCACACAGGGGTGTTTTTAAAGCGTATTTTTGGGGGTTCCATCTTGTTCAGTCATCTTGCTCGGCCTTATAAAATTATGGAGTATCGAAATGTTCAAATTTGGCGGCGTTATGTACACTCTAAATGATTTCTGCTGAATTTTACTTCTACTATCGTCGGCAACACATTTCCGATTGAAAATGCTTAAATTCACATAAGTGCATTTTTTACATTTATGCTCTCTTAGAGAGAGAGAGGCATTGGGCAAAGAAATGTGTAAATTTAAATATTTGCAAAATGCGCTCTCATTTCCCCATCTCTTATACATAACTTAACTGCAATGTGTGATTGAAACGATTTGCTTAATTGTTTTGTATTATTTTTGTATTTTATTTTTGTATTTTAATTGAAAATGATACAAGTACTATACATGATTAAGTAATAAATTATTAAGAAAGTAACATGATAAATGATAAAAGAAATGATACAATAATTGCAAATTCATATGTACTTAATTTCATTTGTACATTTTCCAAATTCTTTATGCAAACAAACCAAAACAAACACTACAGATTCACAAAAATTATTGGCTCTTTGGCGTAGAAATTCAAATGGTTTTTTTCACTAAACTTTCTTATACATTTTATAAAAGATTTTAATAAAAACTATCAATAAATAATATAAAATACATTTTATACAAACAGCAACCACAAATAACACATCCACGCACAAAGAAGGCAGCTGAGAACTGATAGAAACTGTGTTCGCTTTGTTTTGTGTGGAGAAAATTACACAAGTTTTTGCGTTTTTGAAATGTCTACATATTTTATCAGCTTTTTTGTGGAAAGTTAAATATTTTTGATTGCATATTTTAAATTTGCAATATTTTGGTTCTATATTTAAACTCTTTCTCCTTTTTTGAATTCAATGAGCAGAAAGGCCACTAATTTTAGACAACCACTGAAAATTCAGCAAAAATTTACTGAAATTTTGATAGGAATATTCAACAAATAATTTAGAGTGTAATTCGATTTCAATTATTTGGCTATTTGTCCAAAAGTAGCGCAACGAAAATGTCTTGTCCATACAGTATAATCCATTTAGAAGTACCTCTAAAAAATTTTGTCTCAAGACCCCATTTTGACCCATTTATATGTGATTTTGGAGCCAAAAATTAAATCCATAATATGTTTAAAAAAATTTTCAATCGAATTCGGTCCCAAACCACCATTATGACCCATTATATGTATCCATTTCTAAACATTTCCAATCGAATAGAGCAGTACAAAATTGGCAAAATCATAACTTTTTTGTCGTATATGGGAGCTCACCCTAGTGTTTGTCCGATTTAGCGGAACTTTCAAAATTTAATTTTTAACAAATTGTACCCTTAGTGAATATTTACATAATGACTTAATATTGAAAAGGCATAACTCGATTTTTTTTTCGAAATCGCGTTGAGCAACTTAATATAAAGTCAACTTATATTGCATCAAATTACTAATTACTTTTTAGATAGCTCATTGAGTACCTCTTCGGTATTAATGGACACATATTTGTGGATTGCAAGGGCAGCCAGTCTATTAAGCCGATTCTATACCACTGATCGACAAAACTGAACTTTGTGTGTGTCAAATAGACTAGATAGACAAATTCTTATGTATTTTGCCACTCTGAGTGAAAATAATAATGACATTTTTACAGCAGGCACAATTTTTCAGCAAAAGCTAAAAATGCACTTTTTGTGGTTTTTATACTGTATTTTTGAATGGATACATCGATTTTACAAATTTAAAAAGCAAAAAAAAAAAAACCCAAAAATTTTATATTTTACCAAATTGAAGATACTATTCATAGAAAATTTTCCACTTAGCTCGACATGGAACAAAAATGTGCCGTTGAAGGGAAAAAGGGGATCTACGGAGCCTTTTGTAGCAAGGGGGACACAGGTAGTTAAAGAAGGACAATCCCCCTCAAATGGGTGCGCCTATTGTGTGACCCTCTCTGTAAAAACAGTCACATGTCAAAATCTCGTGAATGGTGTTACCGGAAAAAATTTTTAAATTTACGCAAGAAATGGTAAACACAATTTATTTGGGCAATCAAAAATATAAAAATATAATATAGAAATAATTTCAAAAATGGTTTCTTATAATTTTTCAGTTCAGTTTCTTCGTCTTCTATTTCTCTTCATTTATACTTTTCTATTCTTTTTCGCCCACCCAACACGTGCGGCAATCTTCTTCGGTGGGGAAATCATATATTTTTCGCTTGTAGCTTTACTGTTGAGAAAGTTTATCATTTCACTTTTTCCTTCCTCATAAGAAATTTATAAGAAAACAAAAAAAAAGGAAAATTTTAACTGCTTACTTGCTTCCTTGCCTTTGGGTTATTTACTAAAATGGCAAAGAAAAAACATAAGATATACAAACAAAAAATGAACGAACGCTGTTCGTCGTTTTGTGAGCTACGGTTAAAGAGCGCGAGACAGCCAATCAAAAAACGCCGCGAATGCGCGCTTATTTCGCTGTGGTTTCTGGCACCATGCACAGAAAACTAGCTTTATTCCCTCCGCTCGGGGTAGTAGTGGGTGTGGTTGCTTTTAGAAACATTTTCTTGACGCAACACATACGCAGGATTTACTTAACTAATGCAAGTGCAATAAACGAAGTTTCACGTTTCGAAAAACTTACAAAACGAAAAGAAGTATATAAATTATGGAGGGCCAAATCGTTCAAGAGGAAAAAAGTTGACAGACTGTATTGCAAAGCCTCCGAAAAAAATCCAAAGTACACAAGAAATCCGAAAACGGTTTGGTTTTTTGATTAGATAGATTAGACTTTTGTGTAAATTTTAAGCAATGATTAAATCGGTTTAGAAGGAGAGCGGCGTTTTAGTGAAAATGGTGAAACGACCTTAAATTGAAAACAACTATCAAGCATCTCAACTTTTGTGTATCCCTTTTTCCTAACAAGATTAAGAAAATAGGGAACAAATCTTGTTTTGAAAAAATATTTTTTTTATTATTATTATTATTATGAATTTATTATTAGCATATAAGAATTATCTTTTAAATGCAACAGTTAAAATAAATAATCAACAGAAAATCTAAAAAGTACAAGATTATATTTTGAAATATTTTTTCGAAATCGGTACAGTTTCTTTCGAAAGTGAGAAAAAGTCCTAACAGGTATATGAAATAAATAAAGGTGTTCGAAATTGTTGTTTCGGTTCCGGACCTCATCTATTTTTTGATCAGATTTTCAAATCTTTCATATTTTTTTAAAGTTTTTCCGAAGTATATACAGTTATTACTCAAACAATTTTACATTTTAAGTACATAGTTAAATACATATCGCTCCTTCCCTGCAATAAAGACACAACTCAAAAAATCAAATTGGAAAATACAATTTTAAATTTAAAATTTCACTATTTTATATGAATTTTTGCTCTTAGAATGTTTTTAAAAAGGATTCACACAAAAAAAAATTGCTTGGCGCGAGGTTGTGGCAGCAAACTTTAGTCTGCAGCTCCAGTTTGCGCTTGAGAGAGACTCAAATTCGCTTGGAATACCAGAATAAATGCTAAAATGTTCCATTCTGTGATAATAACTGAATAGTAGATTGAAGCAGCTACTTTTTCCAGCTGACAGAGCATTTAAAATGAAAAGGCTACCACAACCGAATCCACGCAATCACAATGTATACGGCAACAGAATGTTGAATGCCACACAACACACATTCGCGTGTAGCAACTGAATTCGCTTGTGAAACCTTCCTTTTTATCTACTTTGAATGGCAGAAGAAATAGAGGCAGTTCCACTTTTTTGTTTTTCCGCTAATTTTTCCCGAGTGTCAAACTTTTTTTACTATAATATTTTCCGCAATGATTTAAATAATAAGGGTATTCATTTAAAAAAAAACAAAGTGAACTACCTTTTCTTCTTGGTACATGCCACACTTTTTTTCTTAAGAAATTGTAGTACGATCTGGCATTGTCAAATAGTAATTTGCAGCCAACTTCATCTTTTACAATAAAACAAAATTAAGAAACTGTTGAATTGTGAAGTGCGTTGAATGTTAATTTTTTTTCGACGGATTTCCTTCTTTAAATGAATGTTAATGTTATTTAAACGTCGCGTGTGTATTTATGCAATAAAAAAAATGTATTTATATTCCAACTCGTAATTCTGTTTTCATTTATTTAGAAAAATTTAAATAGGAGGTAAATGTTGCGACATCTGCAAGTAGATGTTGTGACAGCTTTCGTTTTTTGGGTGTTGAAATACATAAAAAATCAAAGATATGAATTCTGTCTTTTGGCAGCATGTAAATAAATATCTGAAGATCCTAGTGGCATTCATAACTCCGAATTTTGATTTGTGTCTTTATTGCGGGGAACAGGGGCGTAAAATATTTGGGGTGTTCGAAAAAAATCCTGCGATTTAATCTCTTTTATGCATTATATTTACTATTATTGTAATTAAGTACTATTTTATTATAGTTACTCTTATTACACTATGCGACAAAATTTGGAAAAATGTTTGTTTGGCTGGTTTTTTCGATTGATTCTAATAGAACGCATTAAAACTAACACAACGTTATCAAACCTTTCTCAATAATCGTAAGTTAAACCATTAAAATAATTTTTTTCGATTATACTAAAAAAATAATTTTTATTTTTTTTATTAGTATTTTACCAGCAACAGTTGGAGGTAAATTAAAAATATGGGAAAAAAATATTTTTATTTCATTTAATTGCCAACCAAATAAAAATACTTAAAAATTGTTTTCATTGGTAGGCAATTATATGACCCAATTTCCTGATTTTTTTTCCGTTTTCCACTGTTATCTTCGATAAATGTTAGAAAAAGTTTGTTTGAATGTCTTTTCTTCTTGAGAAATCTAAGAAATCACATTCCAACGAACATATTCCCGAAATACCAAGTTAAGCCATCTCAAATGCATTTTTATTTTATGCAATGTTTTTATACCCTACACCTCATGAGGTATAGGTATATTCACTTTGGTCTGATGTTTGTAACACCAAGAAGGAGACGTGTCCGGTATGGAAAAGTATATATATCCTTGATCAGCGTCACCGCCTGAGTTGATTTAGCCCTATCCGTCTGTCCGTCCTCTTTCTTTTAAACACGATTGCAGGAGCTAGAAGTAAGCTACACTGAGACGAAAATATTTTAAAATTGAACGATTTGGTTTTTAAAATTGAGCTTTGTACAGATTTGTTCAATTTCAAAACACGTGTGCTAAAAACAAATTTTAAAATGTAGTTTTTCAATTTTAAAACTATGTACTAAAATCTAATTTTAAAACAAACTCGTTCAATTTGAAATTTTTTTTTTTAAATTGAAAACAAAAATTTTAAAGTTGAATGGAATTGTTTTAAAATTTGATAAATTTGCTTTCAAATTGGTTTTTAGCACAAAGTTTTAAAATTGAATGACTGTGTTTATCAAAACAGTATGAAATTTTGTATAGGGGTCGCTGATTTCGAATTAGATGTCGCATTTTCAAAATTCAAGATAGCGGATCCATTATGGCCCAGTAAGTGTAGGGTATATATAAGTCGGCTTGTCCGACTGAAACTTTCTCACTTGTTACTATTACACTTTGCCACAAAACAATGTTTGAGTGTTTTTTTTTTTATTTTAATCTAATTCTAATCTAATCTAATCTAATTTAATCTAATCATAATTAGTGTTACACTAAAAGGTTTTGTCAAAGTTACCACACTGAAAAAAAAGTGTACTCCAGTTAAGGAAAAATGCCTTAATCCAAAGAAAAAAGGGGAATGAAACAGCACTAAAGTCATGATAGCTTTGAAATTAGGGAACACATTTACTTAAGATGAGTATATATTTTGACTTTAAATTTAATACTTATTTCTTTCATAACAGGAATATTTCTTTCAATTTAGTAAAAAGTTCTTTAATTCTTGTAAGTTTTTCTTCGTTTTTAAGACGAAATTTCTCCAAAAATTTTTTTTTATTGTATTTGTTCATTTTTTTATATTTTTTTTTCTTTTTATTTTATATTTTTTAAAATCACATTTCATTTTATTAACTTAAAACTTAAATTAAATTTACAATTTATAGTGATAAGAAACATGTACTTACGATTTCACTTCGGTGGGATTCGAACCTGCGACCTTTGGCGTTATGACAAGACCAATCAACAGACTGTGCTATAGACAGCATAATTGCGCTGCCGTCTAATTTTCACTACGTTTCACACCAGCGGCGGCCGTGGTGCAGTGGCTAGGACCTTTGCTTCCCGATCAAAAGGTATCAGGTTCGACTCTCGCCTGGGGCAAGCAGAAATATATATTCATGCCAAATATTTTTTTTTATTTATATCAATTCTATTTCTAGAAATTTCTAAAAATTTTGGAAAACTACATTAGACGTATACAAAACAATTTTTTTCCTTGTATTAAAAACAAACTTCTTTAAATAAAGTAAAAATTTACTAAAAATTAGTAAAATCAGCAGCTGCTGTGGTGCAGTGGTTAAGACCTCCGCTTCACTATCAAAAGGTATCGGGTTCAACTCCCGCACGGGTTTTCAAAAATTTATATTTATGCGAAATATTTGTTTTTTATTATTTAAATCAATTCTATTTTTAGCAATTTCTATTTTGAAATACTCACTTTTTAAAAAAAACCTGAATCTTACTTTCAATTTATAAAAATATCTTTCTTAAAAACAAAGATTTTTACTAAAAGTAAGTAAAATGTTCTTTGAATTAAAAAAAAAAATATATTTCTTAATATTAAGGAATAAATACCAAAATTGAGGACACGTATACTAAAAAAATTTTATTTTCCCTATATTAAAAACGAATTCCATTAAATAAAGTTAAAATTTACTCATAATTAGTAAAATCAGCTGTCTTTGAAATAAAGATAAATGTAAATTTGTTTTAAAGAGGCGGTAATTTCCGTTTTAAGGCACTTTTACTTAAATTCAGGAAAAATTCCTTAAATTGAGGAAAAAATTTGTCTTTTAATCAAATACCAAATTTACTTGGTTTTAAAGCTGTCTTTTTTTTCAGTGCAGCATATCAAATTTTTCAAACACAAAAAATTATATGGCAATACAGACAGTTACGAAAATTGAGATAGCGTCGCTGTTAACAACCGATTCTCGTAGCTCCTTTGTGGATTCGTTAAAATATGTGTAAGAAATGCCTCTCTATCAAAAAAGTAGAGTGGTTCATACAAAAAGCAAGATTTAAAACGTTGCAAAGTTGAGAAGGCATTTTTTTAAGACAAAAACGGTGGAAAAAAAGGATGATTGGTCACTAATTATGACTAGTAGAATCTGAATATGCAAAAAATACGACTCAAACATTTTTTTGTCGCATGTTATTAGTATTAGAACAGTTTGAATTGCACTGAAGTGATTTCCGCACTGTGTTGCATCGAATGAATTCTCGGGTAACCGAATTTTATTATCTTGTAACCTAATATTATCTGGTAATCGAATGTGAACATGAACAGGAAATATCAAAGGGTAAGGATCGCCCTCATCAAAATATAAAAATAAAACCTGCAATTTATACGACTTAAAATGAGTAAAACTGATTTTCTAAATATTTATAATTCCCATCGGGAATTCCATTTATAATTCTTTCAAGAATAATAACCACCCACACATTCCACATTTAGTTGGAAACACTAAATGTGGAATGCCTTTCAAACTTGATTGCGCCAAGGTTGAACATGGTCCTTCGAAACCGTTCAGTGCTGTGGAGCCACAATAATTCACATCACATAACACAATTTTTCATCAAAGGGGCGGAAATTCAACTAACCACCAACATCACATCACAATCGGCAACACCAGAAGAACCCTGCTTGCGAAGAAAAACACATAAATTGGAGAAAATTGTCTGCATCAAAGTGTAAAAGCCAAGGAAATTTATTTGTGACTCAATTAAATTGTGAGAAAAGTCGGAATTACACATCGTGGAGCCCCCGTCCCAAACCCATAATAATGCTACAGAAATGGTAAGTACAAAGCATTACTTTTTTGAATACTTTACCTCAAAAGTTGTGACGGCGGCTCCGTCGTGCTGCTAAGGAACCCCGCAGGAATGCTGCAACATCATAAACCAAATCGCTATGCGAAAAATCGATTATTAAAATTCGTACTATTGAAGAAATACCCATTTTGCGGTGCTGTTCTACATTCACAATTCAATTATTTAACAAAATTTTTTACATAATCGGAAAATCGATTATTCAAATGCGTATCATTGCATTTGGACACATTTCGCGGTGCTGTTCTACACCGAGAGAAAAAAAACAGTAAAATCAACGAAAAAGTAGGTCAATTTAACAGTTTTCGCGGTTAAAAACCATCCGATAGTCTAAACTGGTAAATTGACAGTTGCTGCGCTGTTGATAACCGTAGCCTAGTGGGAAGATGTCCAACTGCCACCCGGGAGGCCTGGGTTCAAATCCCAATACAACCGTCGCTAATTTTTTTTAAAAAGACTTTTTTTTAATAAAAAAAAAATGTTTTCTGTTTTTTTTTTGTCTCAACTCTAAATTTTCTTAACTTTATTTATAAATGTTTTTAAACTAAGTTACAATTGTCCTTTTGTAGTCGCTCTAGACAAGGCTTGAACCTGCGACCTTCTGGTTGATAGTCCGACATCTTATCCATCGCGCCAATGATGCCATTCATGCGCACATGGCAATAAATGAATAACTTAAATGTGCTACACGCAAGATCTGTTCTCTACCAGAGTTGCCATATGAAAGGACTTTCATTGTTTTTCGGGGAATATCCTATCAAAAGAAGAAATGGGCAAGGAATTCATGAAAATTTGAGAAAACTTTAATAAATACGAACAATGAACAATCAAAACCAATGAAAGTTTAGTTGTAGTTGAACAAAAAGGAGACAAACTTGCGATAAACCTGGCAACACGGTTTGAACTAAAAGAACAGTAACCTTTTAACAGTCACTGATATTTTGATGGTTGTCAAATCTTTTGACATTTGGACTAGTCAGTTGAAAGGCCATGTTAGTACCCAGGGACTCCTGGGTTCAAATCTCGTTGGCTGCAACATTTTTTATTTATTCAATAGAAAAATAGATTGACAGTTTTTTTTAACAGTTCGAGAAGTTGATAAAAGGTTTAATTCAACAGTAAAACTGTTAAATCAAACAAAAATACTTTAAAACAACAGTTATTCTGTTAAAAACAGAATAACAGTGCCCGACTGTCATTTCCACTGCTGTCTTTTTTCTCGGTGTATCATTGCATCGGGACCCATCTCGCGGTGCAGTCCTACATCTACAATTCGGTTATTTAACAAAATTTTTTACATACTCGAAAAATTGATTATTCGAATGCGTATCATTGCATCAGGACCCATCTCGCGGTGCTGTTACATCCAGTTCAAAATACTTAAAAATGCCCATCTCGTGGTACTTTGCTACATCCACACTTTGATTCATTTAAAAATATTCAAAAAGTCCCATCACGCGGTACTTTGCTACATCCACATTTCAAAATATTCTAAGACTACAAAGTCGTTATTTCCTTTTGTTCAGCCTTCGAGGCAACACCTTCTGAAGACCAAACCTGGTCGTTACTGGAAGTCAAGTTACTTGACTTAACCGAACGTTGGGATAATCTCGTGGTCAAAATCCGCGGCTTGCGCAGATGCTTACTACATGTGGATTTGTCGAAAACCTTTGAAAGCAAACCCAATTCTTATTCAAGAATAAACCATGCAAACCATAGTCAGGAAAATAATTCAAATGATTCATGCTTAAAAGTACATGCTTAAAAGTACACGGAAGTCTTCAAAGACAGTTACGAGGACTGGCTATCGTTCAGAGACATGTTCACGGCTGTGTACATTAATCACCCAAAATTAAGCGCAGCACAAAAGTGATACCACTTGCGAAATAAGACAAAGGGCAATGCCTGTAACTTGGTGAAACGTTATGCCCTTTGTAACGAAAACTTCTTGCTGGCGTGGGAAGCTCTTAAAAACAGATATGAAAATAAAAGATTCTTAGTAGACAATCAAAGCCTTATTTAATATCCCAGTTGCAAATTCGGAAAATAGCGAGTCCATTCAACTTATAAAAGGTACCAATAAGGATTGCTTGTCAACCCTACAGTCTCAAGGGATTAGCGTGGACCCGATTTCAACATAACTCTGTTCCTCGAAACTTCCCGAAGAATGGGTTGCTCTATGGGAACAATCGTTAAAGGCAAGAAGTAACTTCCCACTTGGAACCAAATAGATGAATTCCATACATCGCGTTTTGAGGAAGTTGAAAGAATTAATTGTATTCGAGGAATCAGAAACCGGAGCAATCCCAACGGGTCTTCACACAATAGACCCCAACATAAGTTTCAATCCTTGCTGGAGGAAGATCGAATTACAGCCAGTAGTCCACATTGTAAAACTTGCGATCAAAACCATTTCCTAAGTAAGTGTCCCAAATATAAAAACCTTACTGTCAATGAAAGTATCAGGTTTGTGAAACAAAATAAGCTGTGTGCCAATTGTATAGCAACTAATCATCAGAAATCAAAATGTCGGAGTACATTCTTATATCTACAGTATAAAGAATAGCACCACACACTGATCCACCAAAACAATCAAGGTGGTTCTCTGATGACTAAGATGTCGTTGGTAAAGGATGCGCCTGACCAACAAATAATACACGAAAGTTCGGATGAAGAATCCGAAGAGGTTCACGTTCATTTCGCAGCAAACGAAGCCAAAATTGTCTTACCCACCGCTCTTGTCTATGTGAAAAGATTCGATGAAGTATTTACTCTACGAGCTCTCATTGATCAGGGTTCGCAGCGAACATTCGTCTCCGATCGAACGCCACGTCGTCTGCCACTACTAAGGCATTAAATCCCGAAATGTTTTTGAAAATCCCGGGATTTCGGGATTTCAAATTACAATCCCGGGATCCCGGGATTTGTTCGGGATTTTCGGGATTTAAGAAAAAACGGTAGCAACAATATTTTAAGCTTAATTTTATTTTAATTCAACGTAGAAATAATATTTAATGAATATTGCATTAACCAAAACAAAATTTAAAATAAATAAAGTCAAACAAAAAGTTATTAATTTTAAATTACTATGATCGAAAAGTTTGATAATTTATGTATTAAATTGAGTGGCTTTATTATTTATATTGCCACGTTGAATCCATTCAAAAGTACAACAAAAAAATTGTTTCAATTTGAAAAAAATTTATTCAGATCGATAAAAAATGTTTTGTTCACTGTTATTGACAAAAATTGTCTTGTTTTTTGTTTTTTGTGTGTGTAGCACTAAGTCTAGGAAAGTGAGCTTTTTGTGTTTACCAATTGGATTGACAGTCAACGCACTGCAGTATTTTTGTGGAAAAGCTTCGAAAATATCTTAAACAATGCATAAAAATTAAATTTTTTGAATCCCGGGATTCCGGACTCAAAATCCCGGGTTTCCGGGATTTAGAAAACGTTCGGGATCCCGGGATTTCGGGATCCCGGGATTGAATGCCTTAGTCACTACCCATAGAAAACATCAGAGCATCGATTTCCGGAATGGGAGGTCACACAGTAGGAAGCTCTAACAAAACTTGTTCTCTATTACTAACGATTGTATTAATTATGGGTTTCAGCTCATTTTCCAAAAAAATAATTTTGGAAAAGGGAGTACAACAACTAAGCAAAAACTCAGTCTGGCAGAGTGTACAGCTGTTTCAGATCCAGCCACGGAACCTTGTCAGCACTCTTTATGTATTTTATTTTATCCAGGCGACGCTATAAGTAAGTATTGGTATGACGCACAAGAGAATTGCTTCTCCTTTGCATCACACGCCAACTCACTGAAGCAGCGAATGGTAAAATGCAGCAAACTGAATTTTTACTTGTTGTTGTATAGCAACCTACTACTATGCCTGGTTGAAGAATTTCTTCAAAGTCCCAGCAAGCAAGTTGCATGGCAAATGAATTTTTACATTGTGTGTGCTCTGATACACACACAACAATTCACTTGCCAGAAAATACAAAAACAAAATTGTTTTTGGTTTGATTGGCGTACCCTCCATATATTTATTTGGTATAAAATTCAGATTTTTATTGAGCTTTTCATAATTTTCCAAAAAATTAATTTTGGAAAGGGAGTACAACAACTAAGCAAAAACTCAGTCTGGCAGAGTGTACAGCTGTTTCGGATCCAGCCAGATCCTCGTCAGCACTCTTTATGCATTCGGATAATAAATAAATTATGAAAAGCACAATAAAAATCTGAATTTTATACTAAATTACTAACGATTTAATATCTCAGCTTTGAGCTCGAAGTCCAAGCGATAATTTTACCCAAACTCACAAGTTTCCTACCCTCGTAACCTTTGACAAAGCCTAACTTACTTAAAATACAAGATCTAACTCTAGCCGACCCTCATTTCTACAGGTCCACTCAAATTGACATGGTAAGAAGCGACATCATACCCTGCATTATGCTCAGTGGTACCAAAACCAATTTGGTAGGAAGCATGTTAGCCCAAAATACGGACTTCGGGTGGTTCCTAAGTGTCCCATTAGCGCCAGTATGTTACTTCTTCTCAACCTGTGTGTCAGAGTCTGTTGAATCCAACCTGAGTGAATCCGACCACAAATCTCGATCAGCGCCACCACGTCATCACCACGATCGTTCACCGAGCACTCCACTAGGCGATAGACGACACCATTTGACCAAGCGCCAAT